>CM039140.1:1754170-1866969 GCA_022036555.1 Microstegium vimineum | reverse complement strand
ATAGTTGCTTCTCATAGCCTTGTTCTTGTAATTGTCTTTCTTTTCTTCAGGGCAAGCATGAGCCAAGTGTCCAAGTTTGCCACAATTGTAGCAATCCATCTTGGAGAGGGGCTTTCTTGAAGAGCTTGTGAAGAATTTCTTCTTCTTTGAGTCAAACTTGACTCCATTCTTGCTTAGCTTCTTCAACATCTTGGTTGTTTTCTTCACCATGAGAGCGAGATCATCATCATCATCATCATCGCTTGTGCTCTCATACATGACTTGCATCTTGTACTTCTCCGAGGAGGATTCCTTGAGTGCCAAGTCCTTCTTTTCCTCCTTCTCTTTTTCTTTCTTCTTGGAGGAGGAAGATAAGCCACCATCACCAATCTTCATGTACATCTCATGGGCATTGATCTTGCCCAAAATTTGTGTTGGTGTAGCGGCGGAGAGATCTCCTTGGTGAAGCACCGTGACGATGTGGCCATACTTCTCAATGGGCAAGACACAAAGAATCTTGCGTACCACATCGGTCGGTTCCATTTGGTTGAGACCGAGCCCATTCAATTCCTCTACAATAATGTTGAGTCGTGAGTACATTTCATTTGCATTTTCATTTGCATGCATAGAGAAAGAATTGAGCTTAGCCATAACCAAGTGATAGCGTTCTTCACGCTCACTCTTTGTGCCTTTGTGAAGTGCACAAATAGTGGTCCACAACTCAAATGCGTCTTTGGCATTACGCACTCGGTTGAAGACATCCTTGCTAATGCCACGAAAGATAATGTTCTTCGCCTTGGCATTGTGCTTATCAAAGTTGAGGTCCTCCGCGAAGAGGGTGCCTCCCTTTGTGGCGGCTTTGAGCACGCCCACGTCAACGGCCTCTAGATAGGCCTCCATACGAACTTTCCAATAAGGAAAGTCGTCTCCATTGAACATGGGAGGTGGTCCATCCCCATGGGACATCTTGCTCTAGGCGGTGAAGCCTAACTTAGAGCAAACCTTACTCTGATACCAATTGAAAGGATCAAGATGCCCAAGAGGGGGGGGGTGAATTGGGCTCTTTTTAATTTCTAAACAAGAATTAAGCCTATAAAGAGCCAATTAACCCCCTAGTGCCTACCGCTTGTGTGTCCTAGCTAGAAAGCGGTAGGAAGTCAATGGAAAGCGAAAACTTCCTACACAATTCTAGTATGAGTTGAAAGACAAGTGCGGAAAGTAATGCGGTAATAAAGAGCTAGGGAAAGAGATGCTTGACACGACGATGTTTTGCCGAGGTATCGAGGAGTCGACACTCCCCCCTAGTCCTCGTTGGAGCACCTCGCAAGGTATAGCTCCCCCTCAATCCCGCGCAAGGGATGAGTGCTCTCTACGGGCTGATTCTTCGCCACTCCGGCTCGGTGAATCGCCCACAACCGATCACAACGTCGATGGAGAAGGGCCGCTGACAATCCTCCAGCGATCACCTTCCTCCGAGCACCACCGGACCGTCTAGGTGATGTCGATCACCAAGAGTAACAAGCCTCGATCTTCGCTTGACTCACTCAAGCTTCACAACTAGAGGATGCACACTTGAACTCTTGGATGAACTAGAGAGAGGATGGATGGATTCGCGAATGACTCTCTCTCTCTAGGGCTCTTGCTCTCTTCCCAACCTTCTCAACAAACTCAGCAACTCAAATGAGCAAAGGCAAGGTGGGAGAGAAGTGGGAGGGGCTATAAATAGACCCTCTGAAAATAGCCTCTGCAAAACACACGTTAGCCATAATAATCTCTAATTGTCGTTAATCGCCGAAACCAACTAGGGCCATGATTCTTCACAAGCGCTGAACTTACATGAGGATCGCATCCGCCGAGGTACAACTTGGAGAAGACGCCAGACAGGTCCGGCTCTCCTCCAGACTCTCCTCACTCTCTTCCAACTAGCATATCACTACTGCAGAGCTTCGCTAAGCTACTAAGGAGTAGTTTTCCTCCAATGAGTCATGAATACAAGTGAAGGCATAGGGGTGTATTTATAGTAGGAGGTGGAGTAGGGGCGACTCTAGTGCCACGTCAGTGATCCGCGCCACCTTCATCAGCCACTGTAGGATCAAACCGTCATTGTAACCTCCTTAGATCAACGGCAGGGATGCTTCTGATGCATGGAGGCATGCAGAGAGGCGGTGGGAGCCTCAGGGAATCTTTTGGGCACCAGGGCCAGGTCAGCCGACCTCCCCCTGACAGGTGGGACCTCCTCCTTCTTCTAGAAGGTGTCCCCACTAGTCAGGGGACTTAGTGGTGGCCTCTAGACCCATACTCCAGGTCGGCCGACCTCCTTTAGAGAGCTCTGGGCCTCCCCTTCGCCGTGGGACCTCCTTGATAGGTGTAGATTCTACTGTGCAAAATTGGATCCAAAGTGAGATCGGCCGATCAACTTTTGTGGCCAAATAAGCTCATCGTTTGTAGGTAGCTTCTAGAGGTAATGTCCATCATGATGGTGTATTGGATTTGTACATTTTCCATATTTGGAAATATGTCATGTTGGGCCCCAAATCATGATGTTTTGTGCCTACATTCAAATAGAGGACATATACATGTGGAACCAAGTTATTTGAACCAAAACATTTCTTCTTTGCTTATTCGGTTCCCAAAATGGTCCTTTGTTGACGGTTTTGAGTATGTAAAAGTATGTCATTCTTACCGTCAATAGGAACTTGAATGCCATTGAATACAACAGCACAAATATCAATGGTAAAAGATGGGGCAAGAAGAAGTATGAAAAAGAGATGAAAAGACTTGAAGATGAAAGGCTATCTCATTATTTCTGCTTCAAGTGCCACAAGGTGGGACACCTAGCCGTGGGTTGTTCAAATAAGAAGAAGAAGGTTGCACAAGACTCAAGTGAAGAAGAGTCAAAGCTTTCCCAAGAACAAGCAAATGTCAATCACAAGATTGATCACAATGTGGGAAAGAAGAAAGTAAGAAGAGGATGAAGAAGAAGAAATTTGTACCAACATTTCTCCTCCGATGAGCACCATCAATATTACAACAAGGGATACTTTGTAAGAAGTAGCCCCAAAGGTAAAAATCCTAAGTCAAGTGAAATTCATGATTATTCTCTTAGGAATGTTTCCATTGCTAGTCATTCTATTATGCATGCTAAGGCAATTTGGGTGCCAAAGCATGAGGTTACTAACATGAGAGGACCCAACATAGCTTGGGTACCATCAAACAATTGAATGATTAGTAGGTACCATAAGTGGCATTGGAAGCTTGGCCAAGTGATTTATTATCTCTTATCAACATAAAGCCAAGTTTGAGCCAATATATTTCATATCTCAAGCCAATGGTACTATGGTGTGGTGTTTCATGAGCCAACCATTCTAGTTTTTTAAATGTATCTCAATGCCACAAGTTCAACTTCGACAAGATATCCGCTCAAGAGCGTGTGAAGAAGCTTGAAGAAGGTTTAAACCAAACTTAAAGCATTTGAGTCATTTTTGTTGTTGAAAGCTCATGAAAGTGCTATATCTCAAGCAAAGCAATGAAATTCATATCTACCTTATTGATTGATGAATTGGCCAAAATTGAAAGTATCTAGGCCATGGAGAGTTGGTGATTCAAGAATCTTATTATGGATATATCATACTAATTGATCTTCACATGGATTTCTTATATATTGGATCATCACTTCACTCCAACCGGTGGTATGAAAAATTGGTTAGTCTTGTCACATAGCATATCACTAGCTTGACCTTAGAAACCTTTCACTTGTGTTATTTTCATATTCATATGCATGCCTTGCTTGTTATGTGATTTAAATTGATATATAATTGAGATTTGTTCATGAGCAATGCCACCACAAATCTAGGAATAATAAAGTTGAGGTGATTGAATTGGAATTCTTTGCAAAACCATCTTGAGAACATCTTTGGTCAGATAAAGAAGCAACTGAAACAATTTGGGACTTATTGAAGATTCACACTGTTGACACCGTTTTTTGGCACGTGTCAATATGATCTAAGGACTGTGTCGATCGACAAGGTGATTGTTTCTTATCGGCATCAAAACGTCATTGATTAGAAATAAGCAAAGTTGCCGATGGAGGCAGGAAGACATTGCTGATGAGGATGGGAGTTTGTTGGCAATAGAAGCAGAAAGATATTGCCGATTGGGAGTGTTACTGATAGATGCAGGGGAATATGGTGACGTCAGCAGAAGGCTGCCGATGGCAATAGAAGGAAGTTACGGGTTGAAGGAATCTGCCGATGGAAAGTTTCATCGCAAAGGGGACGAATATAGAAGCTGGTGATTTTATGCCAATATTTTTATTGTGGTTTGATTCTGACTCTTGCGCGAGTCATTTATTTCCTTAGAAATAGGCATTATTGTTATGGTTTGAGTTCGACTCTTGCGCGAGTCCTTTTATTTCCTTAAAAATAGGAGTTTTGTTTAGGGAAGGTATGAGTCGTGTTTGTCTGCAACTTCTCCTACCGGAGTATAAATATGTACCTCGGGGTCGTGTAAAAAGGATGAATCAATCCAATCATATATAAAACAAATCTATTATTCTTATTTACTTTTCTAGCAATTCTACTTTTATCGCATTAGTTCTAGTTTACCTACGAGTTCTTCAAGCTTCGATGGGCTGCATCTCCTCGATCTCCGTCAACCCTTGCAAGTTCCGTGTTTGAGCAACCTGAGCCTTGACGTCCGGGTGCATCGCTGTCGTCTCGTTCAGCTCTACTCTAGTTATCCTGATCAAGTTTGAGCCTTGACATCTGGGCGCATCGCCGTTGTCTCGTTCAGATCTTGTTCTAGTTATCGTCCTTGTCGATTAACTGGTCAAATCGACTAGCACACCTTTGGATATCGAATTCGGGTATAAGCCCAAGGTGTTCGCAGATCCTGATGCTTTTTGTGTCAACACACACCTAGAGAAACAACAAGCATACTGAACAAATTCGACAGTCGTGGACTGACTGACATTCATCCTTGGACTATCCGCAGTACAATCGGCAATGATCACACAGTTTCTGGACAGAAAGATTGAGGTTGAAAGTCGCCAACAGTGGACTGTCCGCCAGTTACCCTCGGACTGTCCGCAGGTCATTTGGATATCAGTACACAAATTCTAGACAGAACAGTCGGGGCTGAGGATTTTCAAAGGCGGACTATCCGCCAACCTATCACGGACTGTCCGCGAGTCGGGTTTTAACCCTGACCGAGCTCGACGGGAACAGAAAGGCCTCATACCCCTTCATGAAAAAGAAAATCTCTCCTCTGTCAACCATGTGACCGCAAGGAAGAAGAAGGGAGGGGACCAAGAGATTGGAGGCTTCCCCGGACACTCCAAGAAATTTCCCGAAAACTCCGGAAGCTCGTCCACCATGGCATCTCGATATTCCATTGATTCCCCTTCAGTTTTGGATGGATTTATTATTTGAATGACAGTTTTGATTGAATCCCGATCTACTTTTTGGTCCATGGATTTGAGAAACTCATGCGGGGTAGTTGTTGCTTGTGCTATTGAAAGCCCAAGTTTGGTTTTGGTTAATTGATGAAACCTATAACTAACCCTATTGCTAAGTGTATGATCAAGATAGGGTGATCCAACTTGACAAGTGGAGCTAGATGAAGGATCATGATGGATCAAGTGATCCATGACTAAGGAAAAGAAGAAAGAGAAAAACAAAAATGGGCTCAAGACAAAGGTATATCATAGGGCCATTTTTGGTTTAGTGATCAAGACACTATAGAGAGTGTGATCACCTTTAGGATAGATAGCCGTACTATCAAGAAGGGAAAACTGTAAGTGCAATCAAGCCCTAAGTGGGTTTTGGTGACATGACAACATATTTAGAAGACTAATAAGACTCTTCAAGTATGACAAACAGGTTAAACATAAGGAGGTTGATGAACAGGTTGGTGGACCCCTCCAATTACAAAAGTGCATGACAACAAGCTCAAAGGGTGTTTAATTCGTTTTATATTTCGAAATTGAGTTTAGGTATGCCATACTATTAAGAGGGATTCAACATGCATGCCAACAAGTGAACCAAATGCTATATCTATCCATACATCATACACCTGCACATACATAGTAGGCAAAACAGCATGCTATTCTAAGATCCATTCTCTGCTGTCTCTGCCAGGCCGGCAGTGCCGGGCTTCAGGCCGGCAGTGTCGGGCAGTCCGGCACTGCCGCGCCTCTAGGCCGGCACTGCCGTGACTTGATTTGCCCGTTGGACAGTGAAGGGGTATTTCTTATCCCCTCACTTCTCCCCAATGGCCAGTTCTGCCATTCACACTTCGTAGAAATAGAAAAGAAGCTCTCTTCTTACTCTCCCTTATCCCTTGGTGCTCCAACTCTCTACCCCATTGATTTCCAATCACCCTTTGAGAGATTGAGCCTCCAAGCTTGAGAAGAAGCTTCTCCCTCGGATCTTCAACTCCTACAAGCATTTGGTTTGCATGGTGGCCGGTGGTTTGAGTTTGCTAATCTTGGAGCTTTGCTCCTAGCTGGCTAGGCATTGCCCTTGAGCTTGCCTCCTTCGTGTGGCAGCCTAGGGAGGTTTGTAACACCCATTTGCTAATACATATCCCCTCATCTCAAGAGTTCATTCTCTTGACTTGAGACCGAGGAAAGAGCTAGCCTTTGTGGCGAGCTTGAGCCTTGTGTGACGCACCTCAACAACGTAGACGTAGGCAAGCCTTGGTGGCGAGCTAAACCACGGGTCAAATCTTGTGTCATCGTGTGCTTGCTCTTTTACTTTGATATACATTTCTCTTAAGGTGATTTCTAGGGTTTGGACCTGATCTAATCGGTGGGTGTGTTGCTACCACTTTCAAGTGGTGCTAGAGGTTCCCTACACCTCTAGGAAGGTTTTGATTCAAGCACAATTTCCATTCTCATTATATATTTTGAATTGTGCAAGGTTCTGTCCAGGTGACCAACAGTGCCGCCCCAGAGAGCAGCAGTGCCGGGCACCCGCGGCAGTGCCGGACCCAAGGCTGGCAGTGCCAGGCCTCACTGACAGAAAGTGTTCAAGTTGTTTTAAACATGCCTATTCACCCCCCTCTAGGATAATCAGGTCCTTACAAGTGGTATCAGAGCAAGGTTACCTCAGTAAGCACTTCACCGTGCGAGGTAATGGCCGAAGAGGGAAAAGTCAAGTGGTTGACCCCAAGAATGTGGACTTGCACTCCACGGATAGCAGCGATGAGAGTGTGCCCACGGAAAATTACTTGACCACCGCTGGCATGTCCGAAGGAGAGAAAGCAAGAAGAAAAGAAGAAAGAAGATTGAGAAAAGAATCAAGAAGATTGCAAAAAGAAAAGAAAGCAATCAATAAAGCCAAGAGCTTAAAGCTTGCCGAGAAGCTCCATTGGCAAGAAGTGAAGAGATTGAAGAATGAGCTCAAGGCTAAGGAGGAGGAGCTAAAGAAGAGCAAAGAACAAGCCTCTCAAGTGGAGGTTGAATCAAGTAGCTCCGATGGTGATGATGATGCATCATACTAAGCCTCCAAGATTGTGAAGAAGGATGAGAAGAAGAAGAAGGATGAGGGTAGCAAGAAATACTCCGTCGTATCCTTCAATTATTCATCTATTTCTAACCATGAGCATAAACCTCTATTTCATGTTCCCGTGGGCAAGTTGCCTCATTTCGATGGGACCAATGTTGCCAAGTGGAAACACTTGATGAAAGTTTATCTTGTAGGTCTTCACCTTGGTGCTTGGGAAATTGTCCATAGAGGATGTGAGCCTCCGGTGGATCCCACAAGCCCCACCACCACCGAGCTCCGTTTCATACAACTCAATGCACAAGCAACTAGTGTGTTGCTAAGTGCATTGGATGGCGATGAGTACAACAAAGTGATGGGCTTGGAAGTTGCCAAGGAAATATGGGACACCTTGCACCTTGCACATGAGGGTGTAAGCAAAGTAAGGCAATCCAAGATTGATCTATTCATAGCCAAGCTCAATCGGTTTGTGATCAATGAAGGTGAAAGGCCACAAGAGATGTTTGATAGGTTGATGGTGATAGTGGGTGTTGATACTTCTTAACGTCATTACCAAAAGTAGAATAATTTCTATTTCTGATAACGGCGCCAAAAATGGTTATCCACCTCTCATGACACTTAAGCCAGGTTGTCATCCCCAGCATGCCAGAGAGATGCGGTATTGAAATATGCATTTGCTCTTCTAATGATTAATAAATATGTTTCTGCAAGCGCACAAATTATACCGATGTAGCATTTTAACCAGGAGTATTCCAAGTATCGTTATTTATATTTTTACCACTCGGAAGGGATACTAAGGAATAAATGAGGAATGAGTAAAGATGATTAATGAGTATCACTGCATGTGTAATGGAGAGTTTTCATCTATCTCACTCAATACAGGATAAGTGTCACATAAGATATAGATAATGAATGAATAGTGACAAAAGATAAATACTGATCAACATATATGTAGCCATATAAGATAATGATAAGCACCTCGACAGATATTCTAGCAAGTCATTAGCATGGAATTAGGACGAACTACAAAGATATTTCCTAAGTCATTCTTAACTATACAGTCTAGCATACTATAATTAGTGCAATTATACTTGGCAATCATGGCGAGATAAGAGATATTCATGTGTAGTGAGTATTACTAAGGAAGATGAGAAATATAGCAATCATTTCCCCGTAATAGAACTGCTCTGCCTGCCCTACAAACGGGAGGAGGACTACAAAGGACTCAATAGGACTGTCACTCCCGCGATCTACGTCACGATCCAGAATGTAGGGTACAATTGCAGATAAATACAGTCTAGGCACCACGCCTACACAATATCTATCATTTACCCATAGTACTGATGGATAAACGCTATACGATCCTAAACATGGATATGATTCAGATCTAACTAAGCCAAGTATATAATCATAATAGACTAAGAACAATATAACTAAGAACATAAACGAATAGAGTAAAGTCATAAACAATATAATGAATTAGAGCAAAGTCATATTCATAATATTGAAGAACAAATGAAGAACTAGAGAGAGAATTACCAATAATCCTCTTGACAGATCTGGAAACCAATCGAAGATTGACTCCTAGTTCTAATCCTATATAGCTATGCTAAACTAGAGATCTAGTTGATGTGGTGGCTCTAGGGCTTGATCAGGGGCTTCTCCTCTTGAGATGGATGATGAATAATGAATTAGGTCAGAGAGGCTCTTCTCCTCAGGGTCAGGGGGCCTTCCTTATATAGCCTCCTCAAATGAACGTCAACCGTCGGATTAAACCGACCTTAATGGAGGGTGTAGATGTGATCTCAAAGGCGGTGGAGAGAGGTCCACAAGGCAGGGCCTCATTGAGCCTTGCCCTAGGGCGGCCACCCTGCCCCTGGGCCCGCTCGGCCTCTCGCTCCTTTCCGCGCCTTCTTAACTCTTCTAGAGTATTCTTGTTTCTACGGATGATGTTTATCTCTATGTAATCATGACATGTAGGCCTTTCCTCCATATTTCCTGATATCCCCCTGCAGAAATAGACATTCACCAAAACTCATGGAATTTTGTCAGTATAAACCTTATTTCTAGGTGTTGGTTTCATATAGATCCTTTTCCTTGTCTAGTTGACGGTTGGATTTGGTATTTAAGGACCGTCAACAGTGGGCAAGATAAGAGGACTTGGTGGTGAAGAAGTCAATGATCACAAGGTTGTCAAGATCATGCTTGAAGCCTATTCTCCAAGGAATGAGACCGTGGTGACATTGATAAGAGACAAGAAGAAGTTTGAGTACTTCACACCAAGTGATGTGCTTGGAAGGATCATCACCTTTGATTTGCAAAGAGAAGAAGCACTTGAGAGAAAGAAGCTTGGTGAGATGCAAGCAAGGATGGAAGGGATGAAGATCAAGGATGTGGCTCTCAAAGCCAACAAGAGCACAAGGAAATCAGCCCCTAGCTGTCCCAAAAACAGCAAGCAAGCTTCTTCAAGCAAAGCTCAAGCAATCAAGGCCATCAAGCATGAACCCGAAGCTCCAACATCAAGTGATGGTGAAAGTGAAGATGAGCAAGCCGAGAACATAGATGATATGGCTCTATTCATGAGAAGATTCAACAAGGGCCTAAAGAAGAATGGGTACAAGCTTATGAGAAGGAAGTTCCCAAACATGAAATCAAGAACTTGCTTCAATTGTGGTAGCACCAATCACTTCATTGCCGATTGCCCAAATGAAAAGAAAGATACCAAGTTTGGCAAAGGAAAGAGAGAAGACAAGGGTGACTACAAGAAGGGCAATAGATTTGTGGGTGAAGCACACATTGGGCATGGTTGGGATTCAACAACCGAAAGCACAAGTGAAGATGAAGAGATGGCCACCATTGCTATTCACAAGCCATCCACTTCACCAAGGCTCTTCAACAACATGTCCGATGATGATGAATGCTCCCCTCACATTTGTCTCATGGCAAAGGGTGAGAAGGTACAATCAAAACCAAAACCCAAAACTCCATCCCCCAATGACATCCCTAGTAGTGATTCTAGTGATTACTCTAGTGATGATTGCTCTAGTGATGAAGAAATTAATGAAATAACTAATAACATGGATGAAAAGACCAAAATCTTCACTGCTAACATATTGGATGAATTAGAGGCAACCAAGGCCGAGTTGGCATCTAGAGAAAAGACTCTCATTAAACAAGAGGATCTCTATATTGCTAGCAAGGAAGCTATTGCATTAGAAAGGAGTGAGGTGAGATCTTTGACTAAGGCTTTGGCCAAAGAATAAGAAGCTCATGCTCTCACTAAGGAGTATGGTGACCTCAAGCAAAAGTATTGTGGCTTAGTTGAAAAACATCAAGAGCTTGAGGCACAATACAACCTTCTTTGGGAGGGCAACTCACATCTTCCTAAGGCAAATGATGCCTCTTCTCCATCCACTAGTTAAGGGTGTGGAAAATGCTATAATCTTGATTTGAATGATTATTCCACTAACTTTATCAACATGGAGGCCATGAAGAAAGAAATAGCAAGGCTCAACAATGTCATTTCCGTTTCAAGCAAGAATGACAAAGACAAAGTTGAGCCAAAGAAAATTCAATACAAGGATGGAAGGCATCCATTGTGATAGAATCTCCTAAGAACAGGGCCCACTTGCCAGGATTATCGCACATCCAACTTTAATCCCAACAAATGATCCAAGTTTTTAAAAGATTCGTCAGGTGTCGTCGGCCTAAACCGAGTCATCCACCTCTTTCTGAGCAGGATCCACATTAAAAGATATTGCAGAAGTGAACTTGTAATAAATTACATTTCGAAGATTTACACAGATAGCGGAAGTCTTACAAAGTTATATTACAAATCATAATTTTGAAACATAACTTAAATGTCATTTCTACATCAAGCCAAGTGGTAAAGATTATAAAACAATCAAATCAGGTACTCTGCCCAAGAGTTATACCAGGATTGATCTTCAACGACAACTGCGGTCATACAACACGAAGTTGTACCCACCGCTCTAGGAACATCATCTGCAACAAGGGTTAACAAACCCTGAGTACGGGAGTACTCAACAAGTCTTACCGGACAAATAAAAATATTTGGTGGACAAAACGTATGAGAGTCATAGGATTCAAGGTGGGGTTTTACAAGAAGCAAAGGTTTTGCATAAATGAGCATTTATAGAAAGAATTGAAATTGATTTAGTTCTCATAAAAAGTTACTCAAGTACCGATCTAAATTTATGATCGATAACGAGGTAACAAACCATCCATGAAAGGAAAACATCAAGTATCCAGTTTAAGTTTCATTAACTACGATGTAAAAGGTAGGGTTATGTTTCCATATCCGAGGAACATGACATATACAGCACTAAAGCACACATATGACTACTTTTCCCTAGATCCTCCATCCGAGAACGGGGGCCCGCCACCCGAGAGCACAGTACACCTCCATCCAGTTCCTCGAACTTGGAGGGTATACACTACTCTCGCCATCTCTCCACTCCCAGTGCGGGTTAACCATCCTTTAGACTGGATTCGCCAGAGTCTAGCTTCCCCAAAGGTATATGATAAGTACTCGAAAGTTACAACCCTTCTACTTTTTACAACGGACGGTCCCTAATGATACAGGCAGAAAGAACCCGCTCACCAGATATCCACATCTGGTGGCTCCCAAACTCCGTGTCCGCCCGGTCCCGATTATTACTTCCAACAAAACCATTCATTTTTAAGACATAGTAATTTGCCGCAGCAATCCGCTATTCTTCTCAAAATCAGAACCATTGCCGAAGCAATCATGTTATCACCTATTCTCGCAGATGACAGGAAATCATCTGACTCTATCGGTCTAAGCATTGCTAAGTAGCATAAAGCATCATTCGTATTTTAAAACGGTATCAAGGTATAAGGATAAATAACTCAAGGATAAGGCTATGCATCAAGTAGGAATTTGCTTGAATATTAACCATGCAATAATTAACCATAAGTGTATTTAAAGAAAAACTTTGAAATACAAGGTAGGGTTTAAATGCACCGGGGCTTGCCTGGATAAGAACACTAGTCAGTGTTTGTTAGATGATACTCGCTCGACGAGCATCAATGATCAACATTAGAATTCCGAGATTATCCACCAATCACCATCTTCGGGTTCGACATTATCCATCACATAGGGATCTATTGTTCCTTAATGAGATGCAAAGATGCAAATGTATAAATGCAAGGTATTGATAACATAAGGTTGTATCACAAACAAACATTCAAGTGAACAAGAGGTTATACAATATATAGGTATTTTTAGTTAATTAATGAATATCATTTAAGCATAAAGGTTGGACATGCTAAGCACTTCAAATATGACACACCAAAAGACTTAAGTCAAGCTTCATCAAGCATCAAGCAATCAAGACTAGTTACTAGATTTAATTAATCAAACACAAGCTACTACAAACAACTACTCAAGTAGTTTCAGGACAGCAAACAATAGCTTCATAAATCAATCATGGCTTTTGGATGGACTAAAAACTTCAACCATGATACTCATAGATTTACTTAATTCAAGTTATGACAAGATTAGAGCAATTAAGATTAACTAATAAATTTAGTCAAGTAAAGACAGATTACAACACTCAAGGCATCACAAGATTATACAATGCATAGACATCCATAATTGATTAACTTAACCTTACCAAGCATGATGCATGGATATAAAAAGAATCTAAAGCATAACACACAATAGAACTTAGGTTAATGCTTGCCAAACATTCATTAATCAAGAGGTAACATTAGATTAAACAACCAAGATAGAGTTAAACAATTAACTTATGCATGCAGTTTTTGAACAACAAGACAACTGTCACTATTTTAGTCATATCTAGAGTTTTACAAATCCAAAGGACTTGGAACAAGACATTCTGGAAATATTATGAAATTATCTATATTTCATCTAATACTAGCACAACATGATTCACAAGTTAAATAAGTCGAAATTGCAAAGTTACAGAATCTGTTTCTGAAAAACAGAGAGCGGCCATCTCTGATCTCCAACTTAAAACATGTATAAATCATAATCTACTTGGTAAATTGCCACCAAATTTTAACAGCAGCTATATAAATAAGTTATCTATAACTTTGGTATTCATAAGATTCTCAAAGAACATCATTAACATGGGGTAATTTGGATTACCCCCAGAACTGTCCAGAATCTACTAAATGCAATAAATAAAAGTTAACTTATGTTGCAAACACATAATTGGACAAAACCAACTTTACCAACATGTCATATATGACTAATGAACACTAGAAAACATAGTGTCCATTGCTAAATAAATTCTTTGAATACACTTTCTTAATTTACTTAGATAATTAGGTGTAAATATGAACACATATTAAACATACACAATAAATTCTACCAAAATTACAGAGGCCTAAACATGCTTTCATTAGTCTACTGTATAAATTTCATGTCATTTAAGCAAGTATAGAAACCTCTATGAAAAAGACAAAAGTTCCATTGCAATCATCTTAAACAAAACAACAGATTTGGATATTTAACTTTAAACAACCATAACCTAAGATCTACACCACATAAAACTATGAATCTTAACTTTTTGGAAAGCTTAAGAAATATACTTCAAATGTTTGCACAGTGATAAAACATGAATCTATATGTAAATTGCTCAAACAACTCATTCTTATCAGCTCTGTCCAGATAGTAAACAGATTCACAACACAAATTATAAAATTCATAAATCCTAAAATATAAAATCTATGACCATGAAATTTTAACAGTAGTTGGATCATAAGATTATGTACTACTTTGGTATTCAATTCAGCCACAGAAAACATCATCTTGACCACGCAATAAAATTCTCAAGAAACATCACAGCAGCAGTCTGAAACAGAGACATAGTCACTTTGCCATTTTTATAACTCTAAAACCATCAAAACTGTAATCAAGAAATTTTAACCAGACATTAAGCATAAACTTGTAAACCTCCCATAAAATTTTCAGATTTATTTGATGAACAAAACAGTGTCTATGAAAATTACAAAAATATCTTAACAGAATTGACATGCTTGTACAAAATGATTTTTACATCAAAATTAATGAACTAAAGCATGCCATATGATAGATCTAATGCATAGAAAAATTCATAAAGATTCCAAAAAGTCCAAAAAGACATTCATACGATTTTTCTATGAATTACTACGAATTTCCCAAGATAGCAAAATAAGAGGAAAACAATTACGGGATTTTTCTTTTGCAACAGAAATCCTAACTTTTCAAGAAATCAACCAAGCCCCTAACTGTAAATTCATGAGTAATGGCATGTATGCATAAAAATCCACCAAAAATCTTCCCTTACCAAACCATACCCTTCTTCAACCTTTGTCGGAGAAATTTCATGGTGAATCCATGGCCGAGCTTGTTTAAGGACCAAGGAAGGAGGGAGGATGGCTGCTAGGGCTTGTAAGAAGGTGGAGGAGGGAGGGAGAAGCAGCAGCAGCAACAGCCATGGAGGGAGGGGAGGCGATGGAGAGGGCCGAGCAGAGGAGCCGCTGCAGCGCTGCTGGGCGTCGGCCTTCTGCCGATCGGCCAAGCAGAGAAGGAGCAGGGAGAGGGAAGGAGAGGATGGGAGAGTGAATGAGAGAAAGAGAGAGCAGAGATGGAGGGAGAGGAAGCCGGCACCTGCCTTGCGCGCGTGCATCCGGAAGAGACGGCACGGCATCATCTAGGTGTCCTCTCCATTCTATCCATTTGAAATTGCCTCAAATTTTAAAAATATTTACAGATTTGCCACTCTCTTTAAATCACTTTTAAAAATAATCCGAAAATCATATTAAACAACCGAAAATACCGCCATATAGAGCAACAAAAGTAGAGCCACAAGGTATAAAGGAGTTTGACATATTTCAAAAGGTTTGATAAATTTTAGAGAACGCGGAATGCCAATGTCAAAGAATAGGAATTCCAGATTTTGAAAGCGTTGAACACTTTAACAAAATTAACTTCTGGAGCCATTACTTGATAGACTTAGAGGGAGATTTATACTTGGGTCATTAAACAAATTTTAAATTAGGATCTATTTCTATAATTTGTAAATTAACACCTGGGGTGTTACATCCATCAATCAAGGATGGGCTTGGACGCACTCAAGGAGGTAAAACAAATGAAAGAAAAATAGTCAAAGGCATTGAGAGTGTCAAGTTTGAGAAGAAGCGAAGCATTGGTGCAGATAAGCCTGCACAGATTGCAGCTCTGCTGGACTGCAGACTGGCAGTACCGGACCTCAGGCCGGCAGTGCCGTGCCCCACTAAAGGGAAGGCTACCAGTGCTTCACCTGATCAAGCTAAAGCTCATGCCAAGAGGGTGCCTAAGCAAAAGCAGGTTTCTCAGAAGCCCAAGGACTCAATCTGGGTGGCCAAAAACAAGTTTGCATATCAACCCAAGTCAAGGTCACCCCAAGGAAATCTATCCTCATGCTATATGTTGAAATGCAATGACCGTGGTAAAGTCATTGCAGAATTTGTGGGTAATGAGAAACATGATAAGAGAAGCATGAACATTTGGGTTTCAAAAATTGTTGTGACTAACATGCAAGGCCCCAAGATTGATTGGAGACCTAAATCTAGGAACTAAATTGTTTTGTAGGCATACTCCTCCGGTGGATCAAGTTGGGTGCTTGATAGTGGATGTACAAATCATATGACCGGAGAGAAGAGTATGTTCTCATCATATTCCCCAACTTCAAATACAAGTGAGAATATCATCTTTGGTGACAACTCCAAAGGGGAAGTGATTGGACTTGGTAAAGTTGCTATTACTCTTGAACATTCTATCTCAAATGTATTACATGTGAATTCGTTGAGTTACAACTTGTTGTCCGTATCACAATTGTGTGAGATGGGCTACAATTGTCTCTTTACGGATAAGGGTGTGGAAGTCTTTAAGAGGGAGGATTCCTCTATTGTCTTTACGGGTCGCTTGAAGGGCAAGCTTTACCTATTTGATTTTAACAAAAGTAATTAAAGCTAAGCTTGAGACTTGTTTAGTGGTAAAATCTAGCATGGGTTGGTTATGGCATCGCCGACTAGCTCATGTTGGGATGAGGAATTTGGTCAAACTCCTAAAAGATGAACACATCCTTGGGCTAACCAATGTTCATTTTAAGAAGGATAGAATTTGTAGCGCTTGCCAAGCCAGAAAGAAAGTAGGTGCACCTCACCCACCAAAGAGCATTGTCTCCACCAAGCGACCATTGGAGCTAATACACATGGATCTCTTTGGACCGGTGGCCTACATAAGCATTGGCGATAACAAACATGATTTAGTTATTGTTGATGACTTTACTCGTTTCACTTGGGTGTTTTTCATGTATGATAAGGCACAAGTGCAAGAAAAGGTGAAAACCTTCATTAGAAGAGCACAAAGAGAATTTGGTTTCCAAATCAAGAAAGTTCGTAGTGACAATGGAACTGAATTCAAGAACACTCAAGTGGAGGAGTTTCTTGATGATGAGGGCATCAAGCATGAATTTTCAGTTCCATACACCCCTCAACAAAATGGTGTAGTAGAGAGGAAGAACCGGACACTCATTGATATGGCAAGGACAATGCTAGATGAGTACAAGACTTCGGATATCTTTTGGGCCGAAGCCTTCAACACCGCTTGTCATGCCATCAACCGGCTCTATCTACACAAAATCTTAAAGAAGACTTCATATGAGCTTTTAACCGGTAACAAACCAAAGGTGTCATACTTTAGAGTTTTTGGGTGCAAGTGTTTCATACTTAACAAAAAGCCCAACACCTCTAAGTTTTCACCTAAAGTTGATGAAGGTTTTCTTCTTGGTTATGGATCAAATGAGCATGCCTATCGCGTATTCAACAAGACCTTAGGGAAAATTGAAATCACGATAGATGTGACATTTGATGAATCTAATGGCTCTCATGTAGAGCAAATTGATCAAGTGATTGTAGGTAATGAGGAACCACCATGTGAAGCAATCAAGAACATGGCCATTGGTGACATTAGACCACAAGAAGTTCAGGCCACAGAAGTGGAACCTCAAGGTGCTGAAGCTACTGCTCCAAGAATTGAAGAAAATGAGCTAGCAGTGCTCCCTAGTCCAGCCTCTGTGCCTGACCACAGCACTGCTGGACCTAGCAGACAGGCAGCAGCAAGTTGCTCTTCAACAATCCCGATGAACCTACAACCAATATTTGAAGAGTATGAGTATGATGACCAAGCCTATCAACAAGAAGCCACAAAATACCCAAGATTGAGGCAAATGATTCAAAGAGATCATCCCATTGATAACATACTTGGGAGTCTTCGAAAGGGGGTAACTACTCGTTCACATTTGGCAAATTTTTGTCAATTTCACTCTTTTGTCTCCTCTTTGGAACCTCTCAAGGTTGAGCAAGCTCTTGATGATCCGGATTGGGTGATGGCTATGCAAGAAGAGCTAAATAGTTTTGAAAGGAACAAAGTTTGGTCATTGGTGGAAAGACCAAATACCAATGTGATTGGAACCAAGTGGGTCTTCTGCAACAAGCAAGATGAGCAAGGCATGGTGACAAGGAACAAGGCAAGATTGGTGGCTCAAGGTTTCACTCAAGTGGAGGGCTTGGACTTTGAAGAGACTTATGCACCGGTGGCTAGGCTTGAAGCAATTCGAATGCTTTTGGCCTATGCTGCCCATCATGATTTCAAGCTTCAACAAATGGATGTCAAGAGTGCATTCCTCAATGGACCTATCCAAGAGTTTGCCTATGTTGAGCAGCCACTGGGTTTTGAAGACCCCAAGTTCCCTCATCATGTCTTCAAGCTCCATAAGGCGCTCTATGGGCTTAAGCAAGCACCACGAGCATGGTATGAATGCCTTAAGGAATTCTTGATCAAACAAGGCTTTGAAATAGGCAAAGCGGATCCTACTCTCTTCACTCATAAGATCAATAATGATATCTTTGTGTGCCAAATATATGTCGATGACATAATATTTGGTAGTACTAACCAATCCTTTTGTGATGAGTTTAGTAGGATCATGACTAAGAGATTTGAGATGTCTATGATGGGTGAACTAAAGTTCTTCCTCGGTTTTCAAATCAAGCAACTCAAGGAAGGGACATTCTTATGCCAAACCAAGTACACCTATGATATGTTGAGAAAGTTTGACATGGCAAATGCAAAGCCAATCAAGACTCCTATGCCAACCAATGGACATCTTGATCTTGATGAAGGAGGGAAATCCGTGGACATAAAGGTATATCATTCCATGATCGGCTCTCTCATTTACTTATGTGCATCTAGGCTGGACATAATGCTTAGTGTGTGCATGTGTGCTAGATTTCAAGGTAACCCAAAAGAGTGCCACTTAGTGGCCGTTAGGAGAATTTTGAGATATCTAGTTTTCACTCCTAACCTTGGCTTATGGTATCCTAAGGGCTCTAAGTTCGATCTACTTGGGTATTCGGATTCCAATTATGCCGGTTGCAAGGTAGACCGAAAAAGCACTTCGGGGACGTGTCAATTCCTTGGATGGTCCCTAGTGTCTTAGAGTTCTAAGAAGCAAAATTGTGTAGCCCTTTCCACCGCCGAGGCCGAGTATGTTGCAGCCGGCGCATGTTGCGCTCAACTACTTTGGATGAGGTAAACCTTAAAAGATTTCGGATGTCAATTCACCAAGATACCTCTCTTGTGTGATAACGAGAGTGCCATCAAACTCGCAAATAACCCGGTTAGTCACTCTAGAACAAAATACATAGACATCTGTCATCACTTCTTGAGAGACAACGAATTAAAAGGAGATATCGCAACTCGCCATGTGAGCACCGAAAAGCAACTAGCCGATATCTTCACCAAGCCTCTCGATGAGACAAGGTTTTGTGCTTTGCGTAGTGAGCTGAATATACTTGATTCTCGTAACGTGGTTTGAACTATAGCTCACATTTGTTTGTCCACCAAGCGACATAGGCAAAACTTTGAAAATTTCAATTATGTGCTTCAAAACCATTTTTGAAAGGAACTTGAATGTGTTGGTCATTGTATGTATTGATGATTTGCTTAGTGACCAACATATGGCAAGGAGTATGTGTCTACAGGTGCATAAATATATAGTATGAAGTGGCATAGATCCTCACTGCCCTGGTAGGCCAACAGTATTGACCCTTGGCACAGCAGTGCCGCGACTTAACCGACTAGAGAAGTCGGGTTCAAGTCCAACTGTTGGGCCTCTCTTTTATTCTACACCCTAGCCCGAGGGGACTGCATCCCAAACATATTCTTCCCCAGCAGAACCCTCTCCCTCTCCTCTCTCAACCCCAAGGAGACCTAGGGAGCCCGAAGGTCCCTCTCTTCTTCCCGGTGGTGCCGCCCTTCGGAGGTGCTACCATTGGAGGAGGTGTGGAGGATCTTCCTCCCTGCGTCAAGCTCCATTCAAGCCCAACCTTCTTCATCCTCATCCCTCTCTTTCAAAGGTAATAACGTGAAAACCTAAGTTGGATCGATCTATGCAATATACGGATTTTGAGATGGGATTTAGGTTGTTAGTAGTTGCATTATGTATAGTGATGTACCTCTAGTAGTTAGATTCAATCAAAACCTAGATTCAATGGAGGATTGATGGAGTTAGCAATGGTGTTGTCTGCACCAGGCCGGCAATGTTGGGCCCCTGGTGACAGCACTGCTGCATATGCTCCTACAATCGTCTATTGACTCTAGTTTTTGGTTCAATCTCTCCACTAGAGTTCCAGTTACTATTCTAAGTGCAACAACTTAATCCTCACTCCTTTTTAATGCATAGATGGATGCCGGCGGATTGAGCGGTGATAGAGGAAAGGGGACAAGGACAAAGGCTCATGCTCGCCAAGGAGGCAGAGGAGGAATTGATGATGGTTTGAATCCTAGGCAGAGGATAAGGCAGGAGAGTAAGCTACAGATGGCAGGAAGAACAATCATGGAGGGTGCTTGTCCTAGAACACCTCCGGATTTGGGACTCTTTGATGGTTCATATCTTATCCCTCATCCTGAGGATGTGCTTGTCAGAGAGCCTCAGGACAGCCGTGCTAGAGATAGAGTGAATTATCAGAACCAGTATCGATCTGTCCAAGAGCAAAGGGCAATCTACCCATATGATGTGCCAAAGGATATGGGAGTGGATTACAGGTTCTGGAATGTATTTCATTCTAATTTTTATTCCACTGTTCTCTTCCATACTAACAAGACCAAGATCATCAAGATGAAGTATGTTGATTGGGAGCATCTAGAGAACAAGAGAGATCCAGTATTTAGCAAAGTCATTGATCAGTGCAAGAAGCTAGGCATGTATGGCTGGATGGGTTTCCAAAATGATTGGAACACTAAGATAATCCATCATTTCCATGCTACTTACTATCTGGACAGGGAGAACCATGTGATGCACTGGATGACTGAGGGCATGCACTATAGATTGGACTATGTGACTTTTGCCTACCTTCTTGGCTTTGGAGAGGATGACAGAAAGTGCTCCAATATCCATGATGAGAGAGGCCTGTCAAATGAAGAAATTTCACAGCTCTACATCGAGCCTGAAAATGCAGATGGTCTTGTGAAGGGGTTAAGAAGTAAGTACTATATCTTGAACAACCTCTTCAGGACCACACTCTATCCCAAGGTGGGATCAGCCTCCAACCTCTATGGTTCATCCAAGAATGTGCTAAGGAGGATGAGAGGTGGAGCACCACCCTTTTCAGTGGCACGTTTTCTGTGGGATGAGATATTCATTGCTGCAAATGATGCTAGGAAGGGGATTCCATATGCCCCCTAACTGATGTTCATTATTGAGAGAGTGACTGGCCAGATCTTCAGCAGGGACACCGTCCATGAGCCTTACAGAGGTGAGAAGGCTATACACTCCACAGTTCAGGAGGTGGTGACTCCTCCCAGGGCTAGCACCAAGACAGCAATAGCCTCAGATCGTCCTGAGTCATCCACAGCAGCAACTAGCAGAGGTAAGAGGAAAGGGAAGTTTGGCAGGCTTCTAAAGAAGATCTTCTCTGGCATTTGTTATGCAAACGATCATGCTTATCAGACCAAATTGGAGATCAGATAGCTCAGACAGGAGCAGGGCCTTAGACAGTTGTCTCCACCTACTCCTCCACTAGAGCTTAGTGAGGAGTCCACATATGACTCAGATGATGAGGAGGACTCTGATGATGATGATGAGGAGATCCAGGAGGAGCAGCCACCGAGACGCAAGGGTCACACTAGTGGTCCAGGTATTCACTTCACAGGCACTCCAGATGATGATGAGGCCAATGAAGATGATGGTGATGACCACATGGATGAGGACATCAACTAGAGTGTACTCTTTTTGCTATGTTCTTCTTTTCCTTTTTGGTGACTTATTGCCAAAGGGGGAGAATTACTAAGTGAAGGGGGTACAACTTTTCTTCGACACCGTCATGGAGCAACTGCTAGTTATCTTAGTTTTACTATGTAAGATGAGAGAGTAACATGAAAACTATTTTATTGTAATATTGCCACTTAAGTACTTGATTTTTGTTATTTGTGGACATGTACTCTCTCATATATATCATGCTTGTCTTAGTGTTCATTTAGTTTTTATTTATATTCTGCTGTGTAGTCGTGCTTGTGCTTTCGCAGGCTTGTTGTCTGCAGTCAGGCCGGCAATGCTGGGCTACTCTAACAGCAAGCACTCTGATCTTCGAGAGACAGGTTTATTGATCACGTTTATACTTGTGACACCTTGTTTCAGCACCCCACAACAGTCATGGATGTAGGGAGAGCCCTATTTCACTCCAATGTGTGAACTTTGGCTTTTCATGCCAAATTGGAAATTCAAATTCCCACTCACACATTTAGGGGGAGCTCCTACACCCATGACTTGTATTGTCTCAGATTATTATTCACTTTTGTAAGTTCTAAGTGTGTTGTCATCAATCACCAAAAAGGGGGAGATTGTAAGTGCAATCAAGCCCTAAGTGGGTTTTGGTGATATGACAACATATTTAGAAGACTAATGAGACTCTTCAAGTATGAAAAGCAAGTTAAACATAAGGAGGTTGATGAATAGGTTGGCAGACCCCTCCAATTACAAAAGTGCATGACAACAAGCTCAAAGGGTGTTTAATTCGTTTTATATTTCGAAATTGAGTTTAGGTATGTTGTACTATTAAGAGGGATTCAACACGCATGCCAACAAGTGAACCAAATGCTATATCTATCCATACATCATACACCTCCACATACATAGTAGGAAAAACAACATGCTATTCTAAGATCCATTCTCTGTTGTCTCTGCCAGGCCGGCAGTGCCGGGCTTCAGGCCGGTAGTGCCGGGCAGTCTGGCACTACCGCGCCTCTAGGCTGGCACTGCCGCGACTTGATCTGCCCGTTGGACAGTGAAGGGGTATTTCTTATCCCCTCACTTCTCCCCAACGGCTAGTTCTACCATTCACTCATTCACACTTCGCAGAAACAGAAAAGAAGCTCTCTTCTTGCTCTCCCTTCTCCCTTGGTGCTCCAACTCTCTCCCCCATTAATTTCCAATCACCCTTTAAGAGATTGAGCCTCCAAGCTTGAGAAGAAGCTTCTCTCTCGGATCTTCAACTCCTACAAGCATTTGGTTTGCGTGGTGGCTGGCGGTTTGAGTTTGTTACTCCTGGAGCTTTGCTCCTAGCCGGCTAGGCGTCGCCCTTGAGCTTGCCTCCTTCGTGTGGCAGCCTAGGGAGGTTTGTATGTCACACCATGTTTTAAAGACAAAACGGGATGCAATAACCTTATGTGTGCCCAGAGATCAGTCACACACATAAGCCGACAAATTATCAAAAATGTACCATCATAGGTGTTTATTACATAGCGAATAAGTATCTATTAATGTCTATTACATAACAGCGGAAATAAAAGATAACTCTCGCGAAGCTCCATAGCACAGGGACGTCAACTGGTTGACCCCAAACCTAGTAGTCCTCTGGATACTCCTCATAGCTTTGATAATCTGGTACCCATCTGGGATTTTTATCCAAATATTGAAAAGAAATAAACAAGCGTAAGTACTTTCGTACTCAACAAATATATATGGGGTTCATGAGGCTCAAAAAGTATGACACGGTTTACTGCGGTAAGCATTTTTAATTTGTAACAAAACTTCACAAGTGATAGATCAAGATTATGCTTAAGCCCCCAAATTAAACGGCATGATTATATAAACAAATGAATAAATAACATAACATCGTGATAAAGTGATTCATAAAGATAAACAACAATTATACAAAGTTTCTGTGAGTTTTCCGGGCCGCTCGTGTCCGTGAGCACGGCTGATATACCAGTTTTTAACACTCTGTAGAGGTTGTACACTTTACCCATGAGTCGTGTTACCCATATGCCCGGGTTTATAACTCCCAAAACACTGCCGAGGTGAGCGGGCAGGGTACACTATGAAGTCTTTCACAGGGGCTCGCTGACATACAACAGACAGTACGGATCCACGGGCAAGGGGTATACGGGAGCCCCTCGATGGTACACACGCGCAGCGGTAGCCACTCCGGTCGCAACCCGCAACCGCTCGGCAATGGCAACTTTCGTGAACTGCCACATGCGAGAGAGTGATCCTATTACTGAACTAAAGCCAGAGCCATGTAGCTCTCATGGTTGTACTGTATGTCCCAGCTTTTGCTGACAGATAGGACATCATGAATAGGACATCAAGGAAGATCCCATATAATACTTGCCTTGCTCAAAGGGTTCCTGTTGCTCCTGCTCAAAGAAAACCTCCTGGTCACCCACGTACTGCTCACCGTCTATACTCGATCACCACATCCCATGCAATCATACCGAGACATCACATGCAAGCAAACAAAGGCTATAGATTAGAACAGTACACCAACCATAATAAAACAAGATTAAAAGTTTACAAAACTAATCTACGTCTCACTACGATCACATAGACGTTCGAAACACGAAAAACGGAGCTATAACGGAGAAGATATGAACTAATCAAGTTTCATAAATTAAACCAGAGATTAAAAGAGATTAAGCAATTAAATATATTTAACAGTTGTCTAACATGAACTATGAACTCACTAACACATAGATTATGTCGATATGAATCTAACGCAATTTGAATGGGTGAAAACTGAGTTAAAATGAGCATTTTAGAAACATTTGAAAAGGAGTGGCAATTCTGTAAATAGGGTTTTCTATTTAATTTTGAATTAAAACAAAACCGAAAGGAAAATACGTCTTCCAGCAGAGAAGACGGGGACTCGGAAGACGCCAAGGGACAGCGGGTTGATACATTAAAAACAGCAGGGTCTCTTTTGCAAGTGTGTCGGCCGAAAGGGTACGGGGCTCTGTGATCCACCCGATCCAGACTGAACGGCCGAGATTAGAACAGGGGGAAGAGAGGTGGCGAGCGCGGCCGGAGGCGAGACCGACGGCGGAGCCATGGCCGGACAGCGGCGGCGCAACGCAATCTGACATTGCAGTGCACTAAACTCGACGCGGATTGGACCGGGAGAGAGAGGGAGAGATGGCGAGCACGATAGGGCAATCGGTTGAACCGATTCGGCGGTGCACGCGGCGGTGCTCGCAGAGCAGGGCTCGGCAACGCCGACGAGCATGGAACGGTGAAGCAGAGGGGTTGGGGAGGGAGAGCGAGTGCCTGGAGTCTCTCCTTACCACAACTCGAAGCTCGGGGAGCAGGTAGGCGGAGCGGAGAGGCTCAGCAACAGAGGGGCGACGGTGGCGGCTCGGTGCTCAGCGTGCGGCGGCGGCGGTGCCTCTGGGGTGCTCCGAGATGGCGAGGTGAGGGCGGTAGGGTGCGGGGGTTCAGCTTAAATAGCCCGGAGCTTCACCGGCTAAGGAAAGGGGGGATTCCCTGCTCGAATCGCGATCGGCAGTGAAGGAAACCGCCGGCGCACAGAAAAGGAAGGGAGGAAGGAGGAAGAAGGAAAGGGAGGTGGGGTGTGCGGCGCTCGGCTCAACTAGCCATGGGGCTATGTCGGCGTAGGAAAGGGAGATCAATCCGAGCTCCAATCGCGCACGACGAGAGGGATCCGTCGGCGCGGGAGAAAGGAAATGAGAGGGAGGAAGAAAGGAAGGGGAGGGATGAAGCTGACGCGTGGGGTCTCCCTGTCAGTGGCTGAGAGAGAGTTGGGCGCGTCAGCCTGTGCGGGGTGGGAGGTGGGCCGGCCTGCTGGGGATCCTGGCCCCAACCGAGAGAGAGATGGGAGGGACTGGGCCGAGAGCACTAGCCTTCGGGCCAGAAAGGAATAAAGAGAGAGAAAAAAAGAATTGCTTTTCTTTTATTTTCTGAATTTCCAAAATCCTTTTCAAAGCACACTTTGAATTCAAGTTTGAATTTTGAAAATTCCAAACAATCCAAAAACACCATGCAGCAGCATGAATGCAACAAACATGTTTCTACTTGTGATAGTGTTATTTCCTGAAATCTTTAATTACTTTTCCTATGTTGTAATGGTCACAAAAATGCATTTAAAACAATTTTTAATCTATTTTGAAAAATGCAAATTTTAAGGTGTTACATTGTAACACCCATTTGCTAATACATATCCCCTCATCTCAAGAGTTCATTCTCTTGACTTGAGACCGAGGAAAGAGCTAGCCTTTGTGGCGAGCTTGAGCCTTGTGTGGCGCACCTCAACAACGTGGACGTAGGCAACCTTGGTGGCGAGCTGAACCACGGGTCAAATCTTGTGTCACCGTGTGCTTGCTCTTTTACTTTGATATACATTGCTCTTAATGTGATTTCTAGGGTTTGGACCCGATCTACTCGGTGGGTGTGTTGCTACCACTTTCAAGTGGTGCTAGAGGTTCCCTACACCTCTAGGAAGGTTTTGATTCAAGCAAAATTTCCATTCTCATTATATATTTTGAATTGTGCAAGGTTCTGTCCAGGTGACCAACACTACCGCCCTAGAGAGCAGCAGTGCCGGGCACCCACGGCAGTGCCGGACCCAAGGCCGGTAGTGCCGGGCCTCACTGACAGAAAGTGTTCAAGTTGTTTTAAACAGGCCTATTCACCACCTAGGCTAATCAGGTCCTTACAAAAACTCGTGTCGTTTACGGTTATCATGTGCCACTAGGTCGTTTGCATTGCATACATAAAATGAACCTAAGTGACACAAAGAATTGAAATAAAATCCAAGAAAATATATTAATTAAAGGCTAACATAGAGTACAAGTGTTTGGAAGACATGGTGTTAGCACTTGAAGAATTGGAGAAGAAGAGGCAGCTCGGTTTGGAACGAAACAGAGCTCTGGACACAGGTCCGGACGCTAGTGAGATGTGGTCCGGACCAATGGCTACGCGTCCAGAGGCATACCCTAAGCCTCGGCCTCGGCGCACAGGAGATTCGGACGATGTTTACAGTCCGAACAATGACTCCGGACAAGTGTCCGGAGTGATGGAGCTTACTGGAACCTCTCTGCTGAGGGTCCGGACGCAAGGTGCGGTCCAGACGCTAGACTCTGGACGAGCGTCCGGAGCTTTGGCGCTCTTTGGATCGGCTCTACATAGGATCCAGACGCAGGCGACGATGGTCCAAACGCGCACTGTTGGGAGCGTCCGGAGGCAACATGTCAGCACCAAAAAGAGGCGCCAACAGCTGGATTCAAAACGCAGAGGGTCCAGACGCATAACTAATGGTCCGGACCCCCTTGCAAACAGCGTCCGGAGGCATGCAGTTTTCTGAGGAAATAGAGCATAACGGCTAGCTTGGCTGGGTGGGCTATAAATTTGCTGTGGTCGGCTCCTAGGGATCTCTCTTGCACCTTCCATTCATTTGATATCTTTGTGCTTGCTTGAGATAGCCCCCAACTCATCTCTCTTTGCTTCAATTGCATTCTTGTGAGAGTTTGAGTGAACCAAGTGCTTGATCATTGCATTGCGTCTTAGTGGCACTTGGTCATCGTCATCGCCGTGAGATTTCTTGTTATTCTTGGTGTTTTCCAACACCTAGACGGCTTGAGCGATTGAGAAAGCTTTGGCGTGAGTTGGTGATTGTTCGTGACCGGCTTTGACGACTTGTGATAGGGCTTATACCCACCTCGGCGGAGCGCCAAAGGGTAACTCTAGTGGATTGCTCGTGTCATTGAGTTACTCTCATTTGGGTGGATTCTTGTGGCGCCCAGGTAGTGGTCTAGGCTTGTGATTGCCTATTAGCCACCGAATCACCACTTAAGTAGTTGACATAACGGGGACTAGCTTGGTGGCAACCAAGTGAACCTCGGGAGAAAATCATTGTGTTAACCATTGTCTCTCGGCTACTTTTGGTATTGATATTGTGATTGGTTCTTCACATTAGTATATTCTCTTCACAAGGCATCAGTATAACAATCATCCTCATCCTTGTATTTACATTCCTTCTTATCTTGCTTAGTTAGCTTGTGTAGCTTCTAGCTTGTTTAGCTAGCTCTATTTTTAGTAGTTCTTGCTAGCTTGTGTTAAGTGCCTTAGGTTCTTGCTATTGTTTGTTAGGCACTTAACTATCTAGAATTGCTTGGATAGGTGGATTTGCACCCCTAGTAGAGCTAGAGCAAAAAGCTTTGCTTAAGTGTTTATCTAATCTTTACTCTAGTGATTTGTAGATTTTTATTAGGCTATTCACCCCCCTCTAGCCATCTAGGACCTTTCAGCTATGATGATGATATGCCTGAAATTTAGTTGAAAGTTATTGGATAAATCTTGAGATATATGGATTGGATTGAATGAATGTGCATTGTGATGTTCGTGCATGAACAGTACTCGCGGACTGTCCGCACCCCCTACGGTGGATTATCCGCGGTACCTATTTCTGCACAGCAGCAGCAGCTCTGGATGACTTGATTCTTTACAAATGATTTCTATCATTCAAGTCAAGCAATGTCAGCAGTAATCCTTTCATGCAATATATATGCTATTGCTCTAGTTTGACTCAGTTATTGAATATGGCTATGGAATTCACTATCTATCAAATGCGACAATGAGTATTTGCTTCCAAATTGCAATAAATCAAAGATTCAATGACAGGGATTCATCCTTGAATATTTATGCATGTCACTTATACATTGCTATACATGTAAATTGACAGTGGCAAAAGCAAGAAAGTTGTTTCCGACAAGCAAAAGAAAGCAAGCACTTCCAAGAAGAGAAGAACCAATGATAGTAGTGATGAGGATTGGAATCCGAATCGTGAGGAGGATGAGGAAGAAGAAAGTGACAGTGACGATGAGGAGATGAATGTCTCCAATTATAGAGGCTAGATCAAGCAATGGGACTTCAATACCTATGCACTATCTAGAAGCCCAAATCAGTATGCCTTGGAGAACAATGCCACCATGCCATATTTCTTCACCAAGGTACAAGAAGATGCTTATTTTGGGTACATTAGCCATGCTAAGATTCATAAGCATCAATACATCAATATGGCATTCGTCATGGATAAAGATGTTGCTACCAGTTTGATCAATATCTTGCATGAATTGGGATTATATGACTTTCTTGAGCACAAGTGCGACTACAATGACATGATTGTGAGGCAATTCTATGCAACTATGGAAATTAGAACTGACATAGGTGAGATTGAGTGGATGACAGGAAAGATAAGATACACTGCTACTTTTGATGAGTTTGCTTCTGCAAATAAGATCAACTATGCTCTCCTCTCAAATTCAATTGATCTAGAAGAATAAGCTAATCTACCTGAAGATTAGTGGGGACAGTTCTATGAGCCAATATAGGAAGATCCAAATCAACCATATAGGCTTGGACACCCAAGGGGGTTAAGGCACCATCCTGCTCTCATCAATAAGATAGCCAGATTGACTTTCATGCCTAAGGGAGGTAACATGGATGCTATAAGAGAGAAGTTTTGGAATGTTTTCCATCATATCATGTATAGGCAAAAGTTTGATGTGGTCAAATTCATGTTGGTTTAGCTAGCAGTCTTGAAGCATGATATGACTACTAATCTTTACTTTGCACCCTACATCATGTCACTCATACTTAAGAAGACTAAGTTCAAAGGAGAATGTGAAGTGAAGCACATAGACTTCAGGCCCTACTTCAATGACCCTAGGTTCTATGAGAAGCCACTCACTCCTTTCCCTCCACCTGTGGGAGGTGTTGTTGGTGGTGATGTGCACATGGGAGGTCATGAGGAGCAGCCACAGATGGAGCCACAGCCTCAGGCACATGGATGGGTGCCCCATGCAGGTTACTTTGACCCCTACTTTTAGAGAATGCATAATTCTTGGAATTCCTCCTTTGCTCAGTTTGGGGATAGCATGCAACAACAGATGCAGCAAGGATTTCAAACTATGGGACAGCAGTGGCAGAGTCACTTGGACACTAGCCTTTAGAGCTTTGGCCAGCACATTCAGACTACTATGTATGAGCCTATCATGACCAGTCTTCAGGGAGTTGAGCAGGGGCTGCATAGTGATATTGATGCTCTTAGTGCACAGCTTGGTACTTTATCTACACAAGAGTAGTATGAGCAGCTACATGATAGGCAAGATCACATTGTGTAGAGGGTTGATGATTTGAGCACCAATTTCAATGCCTTCAGTGATCATTTCAGCATGATATATCCTAGGCCTGTCCCTCCTCTAGCTCAGTTTTCATATATGCCATTCTATCCTCCTCAGTTCTTCCCTCCTCATGATGATGGCAATGATGCATGAGTCTACCCTTTTGGGTAATTTAATGACAAAGGGGGAGAGATTGTGAAAAAGTTAAAGAAAAATTGAAGATCTTGATGATGTGGATGGATGTGGCCGCCTGCTCATGGACTTGTTTCATTTATGTTTTGAACTTGAACTTGGACCTTGTTAATGCCTTAAGTTGTAATAACCTTAATGTCGTACTCTTTGTGCTAGAACTTTGATCTTCATGTTATGTTAGAATTATGTGCTTGGTACTCAAATGTCATATTGTGATGCACTAATTCTTCCATTTACAAGAGTTCTAGCTTGTTTATGGTATTCCGAGGATGATGATTCTTATTTATGACTTCAAAGGTAATATCTTATATCTTATGCTCCTCGGTTACCACTATGTAGCGAAAACTCCATTATTCTTGCTAGATATGCATACATGAATGAATTGATCTTAAATTACCATGCATACATTTAGGGGGAGCTTTTCTCTACATAGTTGAGTTTTGTACAATTTATCCATTCTCATCTTTGATCTTTCATGCCATGGATAAATTGTGCAAAGCTCAATTGGAGTTATGTTACTTCTTTCAATTATTCTTAACTCCTTATTGAAGTTGTCATGAATTACCAAAAAGGGGGAGATTGAAAGGTCTAGGCCCATTCTTGGATTTTGGTAATTAATCACAACACTTGTGATCTAACCTACTCATTTGAGTGTGTGAAGGACATTGGTTTTAGATCACAATATGAGATGATCATTGACAACGAATTGTATTGCAAGTATGTTGGATTGTTCAAATCAAGCATAGCAAGCAAGTGAAGACCGAAGCAAGAATTTGGCTGCGACGGACCGTGTGTGACTCAATGGTGAAAGACAAGCTAGTGTGGCTTGGTGCTGATGGACCGAAGGTGAAGGGCAAGCTAGTGTGTCTTGGCGCCGATGGATCGAAGGCGATAGGTGAAGGGCAAGCTAGTGGGCTTAGCTCCGAAGGACCGAAGCAACGGTGAAGAGCAAGTGTCTAAGGTTGATGGACTTGAAGTCTATGTGATGGTTTGAGTGATCTACATCATCTATGAAGATCAAGCCAAAGATTCATTTGTCTTTTCAAGTGGCTTGGTAAAGATGTCAAACATTTCCCTTGCAAGTATCAAGTTGAGACTCTTACATCTATGCAAGGCAAAGGTATGAAACATAGGGTGTTTCATTTCACCGGCCATATGGTGATTTAGAGAAGATTAAGATGGCCGGATTTAGATTAGATAGCCGTACTATAAAGGGGGGTAAACATGCTTTGCATTACGGTTATCTAGTGCCACTTGTGAGCTCTAACTTGTGAGATACGTTTAGTGGTATAACATGTGACTTTGAGAGCGCATAATACTAACATTGTTATGCTTTGGAATCATTCATGTTGTTTGATTGGTATGCCAAACCATAGGAGGCGATGGACTTAGTGTTGAGCACTTTCTGGGGAATGGCGGACTGTCCACGCCTCGTGTGGCGGACTGTCCGCGCCCTATGTGGCGGACTGTCCGCCGGCTAATTTCGGTGAGCAACAGAGTTGCTGGACTTTCTATCCAGTGGGGCGAATTTGTACCGCGGACTGTCTAGGCCTATATGACGGACTGTCCACCGGTCAAGTTTTCCAGCAGAACAGAGTTGCTATGATTTTGTTTGGGAAGCCGGTTTATAACGACGGACTGTTCGGGCTTTCTATGCCGGACTGTCCGCGAGTGCCCAATATGAACTTAACGGCTAGCTCAAGTGGATGGCGGACTGCCCGGGAGTTGTACTGCGGACTATCCACAAACCACGTTTTAGAGCATTAACTAGTTTTTGAGGGCTCCTCTATATATACTTGGTTGGCCGGTTGGGGGAGACTCTCTTGTCCATTCTAACAGCATACACTTGAAGAGAGCTCCCACCTAGCACCTCATCTCATACTCCTTGCTTGAGGGCAACTTTTGGAGAGTGAGTGTGCTTCACTAGTGCGGATCTTAGCGTGAGAGATTACGTGTGGCACTAGGTGATCGTCGTGTGGGTGTGATTACTTGTTACTCTTGGAGCTTGTCGGTTCCTAGACGACTTGGTGATTGTGTCTTCGTGAAGCACGCAAGAAGGATTGTGCGGTGCTCCGAAGTTGGCTTTGTGAGGGGATATTGAGCTCATCCCCGCCGAAGGAAGGCAAAGAGCATCTCTAGTAAAATCGAGGCAAGTGAGAGTGTCTAGTTGATTTGGTTGTCTCAAGCTTAGTGCTCACGTGGAGCCTACTTAGTGAGGTAGTCCGAAGCTTGCGGACTTGAAACTGACAAGAGGAGCAACAATCCTAGAACTCGCCTCAACGTGGATTAAGTGACCGGTAAGTCACCGAAGCACGATAAAAACATCACGTGTCATCCTCTCCATTGTGGTTTGCTTATCTCAACACAAGTTTCTTACATTGCAAAATATCATACTTGTGTTGATTAAGCTTGTGCCTTGTTTACCGCCTTATTCTATATAGAGATCATAGCCTTGTTGTATCAATTGTATTCTAGTAGCTCATATTGTACTCCTTTGCTCACTAGAATTGTATAGGTTTGCATTTGTAACTAATCCTTGTAAGCTTCCGAATTTACTTTGTTAAGTTTGACGATTAATTTTTTAGAAACGACTATTCACCCCTGTCTAGTCGGCCATCTCGATCCTACTAGTCGGCCATCTCGATCCTACAGTGACACGGGGGATCCCGCCGCCGCCCCTCGGGGTCTCTCGGAGGGCCACCCCGGCCATCGTCGCCGCTTCTCCCCGGTTTGTGGCGGCGGCGGCCCGCTTCCTTTCCTCAACCCCATCCTTTCTCCATCTCGTCTTTCCCCAGCTCTTCCACAGTCGTTCTCTCCCCACATCCATCTCCGTTGGCGGCTGCGGCGACCGACCGTGAGTGGATCTGGCTCTCCGGCAGGCGGTTCAGGTGGCTCCGGGCCTGGGCAGCCGCGTGGGCAGCGCCTGCGACCGGGGCTTCTTGGGTGACGGCGGCTTGATCTGGATTTGGCCATCAACACCCTCCTCCCCTGTGGTGGATGATCTAGACGACGACCTGTTCCAACGCCTGGCGACCGGTTTACGGGGCGGCAGTTTGGGTAAAAACTCTGCCCTGCCGGGCCGCCGGCGGCGGTACTCACTATGCCTCGCATCTTGTTGAAGGCGTCGCTGAAGCTGTTGCGCCCGTGGACGTTCAATAACTAGGTAAAAACCTAGCCTGGTTTCTCCGGGCTGGCGACGGTGGCGCAGTTGACGTGTCATCGAAGTTGTTGTTCGTCAGGGCTAGGATTTTCTACCGTGTTACATTGCTGCGCAGCTCAAGACGGAGGTGGCACTCGATGGCATAACAACTTGCCTTTTGGTGGGCAAGCTTTATCTCACCAAGTGCTTTGTGCCGTTGGTTTAGAAAAATCATCCAATCTTCAATAGTGGTTGATGTCTAATGTTTTCAGTACTTTTTTAGTCTGACAAACGTATTTTAGCGGATTTTGTCTTGACACTGGTGATCTTATTCTAGTGGAGTTGTCATCACATTGGTGATCTTATTCTAGTGGAGTTGACATCACGAAAGCCTGTTTGTCGCGTAGGACTACTAGAGCTCCTTGTTGGGATGTAATCTTTTCCGTCAGTTCTTTCTTTTCATTTTTTATGTTGTAATAATTTGACCTGATTCTACCCGCCGAATAGTTTCTATCGGCCCTGTTTAGTTCTCAGGAATTCATCCGAAATTCCAAGATTCCCCATCACATCAAATTCCTATTCCCCGTCACATCAAAATACCGACACATATATATAGAGTACTAAATATAGATGAAATAAAAAAACTAATTGCACAGTTTTGTTGTACTTTGCGAAACGAACATTTTAAGCCTAATTAATCAATGTTTAGACAATTATTACTAAATAAAAACAAAAATGCTACAGTGACAAATGCTACATGATTTTTTTTACACCTTTTCACCATCTAAACACCCCTTTGTCTATACCAGGCAAAATTTCAGCCTACTTAAAAATTTTCGTCTGTCCTTACCATCCTGCATGACTCTAGAGTCCGACGCTCTGCAAATCAGAAAAGATTTTATGCCTACATTGGCAAGGGTAGGAAGAAATCAGACAAGCTATCGACTAGATTCATACCAAATTAAGGACATTTGCAAGAACAAAACCGAATCGAAAATAGAAACATGAATCACATAAATCAAGAAAGAGTGGCGGTGGGCACAAATCGAATATGAGCAGAGACCAAATTACAAATCCTTAGAACGAGCAAGCGGAGGCATCGAGATTGGCCAGCTGGTTGACGTTGCGGTGTCCGCATCGGACCAGACAAATACGGTGAGATCTAGGGCCGCTTCCTCTGACACAGACACAGCATGGCGATGGACGGATTTGGCTCATGTCGATGCCAGAGACGACACAGCCCTCAGGGGTGGTCGGCGCGGGTGCGTAGACGGCGCGAGTCGTGGAGTGGGCGCGGGGGCAAGTCGCCGGGCCGGGGAACGCGTCCGCCTGGGACCTCCAGCTGCGAACGCCGACGCCGACGCCGGTACAGAGGACGCCGAGGCTCGCCTCGGGGTCAGTGCGGAGCTCGCGGACGCCGAAGCTGATGCGGAGAACGCCGACGCTCGCCTCGGGGTCAGTGCAGAGCTCGCGGACACCGACGCCGATGCGGAGGACGCCGACGCTCGGCTCGAGGTCGGTGCAGAGCTTGCGGACGCGGACGCCGGTGCAGAGGACACCGACGCTCGGCTCGAGATCGGTGCAGAGCTCGCGGACGCCGACGCCGGTGCGGAGGACGCCGAAGCTCGGCTCGGGCGGGGCCGCGGGTAAGGCTGCCGGTGAGTGCGCTCTTGCCGAGCCTCGGTTTGGAGTGGGGACGGGACGCGCGGAGGGCGGCGATAGGTGACGCGCGGATGGTGGCGGCGGATGGGGAGAGGAAAGAGAAGGCGACGCATCTGAAGAGGACATGTGCTTGTGCGGTGGGGAGAGAGAATAGGAGGATGACGGCTGAACGGATAAGCTTGAGGAGAGCAGTAGAAAAAAAGAAAAAGAGAAGAAAAAAAAAAGAAAAAGAAGGTGGTAAGGCCTCCGATTCTGTCTTTTTTTTTCTTTGCCAGCTGTTGCATGTCCGGCCAACATTTTTTTTATATTAGTGTTATAAATCTCCTTTTCTCCATATTATAACTATATAAAAACCATATAATAAATTTAATATTAGGAGTATAAATTAAAATCTCAAGTTATTTCTATAACTACATAAATTATACGTCCCGTTACATTGCACGACAAATTTGCTAGTTAAAAAAAAAGCCACACGCAAACTACTTTCTAGTGACAGCAGATGTAAAGCCCAAAAGCCGGCCCATGACCTGTGGAGTGTGGACCATCATCCTGGAGGATACGAGACGCGGCTGCGGCGGACATGCAGCAGCCAGGGCCCATGTGCCGTCGTGCGTTCAGCTGAAGGGCTCACAACAAAAGCGACTGATGCTTATTCCTTGAAGAAGGCTGAATTCAGATTTTTTCCATCATCTAACGAAAAAATTATTAGCTTTTCAATAGACCGGCTGTAATAACAGATGATTAAATACAACCACTTAAGTGTCTCGAATAAAATTTTCCATGTCTAAAAAATAGTGAGCACACTTATCCAGCCATCTAGCCTAGGCCAGACCAAACGCCGCACAAAGATTAGCGATAAGCTGTTATAACACTCTCGCAGCTGCCCGACGACCTCTCGTCTACATGCCCGCATGCTTATTTCTTATTGAGGAACTCCTTGAACCAGTGGGCGGAGCTCTTGGGGTACCGCTTCAGTCCGTTAATGTAGTCCACGAAGTATATCCCGAACCGGACCGTGTAGCCACTCGCCCACTCGAAATTGTCCAGCAGTGACCACGCGAAGTAGCCTTTCACATTGGCCCCGTCTCTGCAATGAATCACGGATCAGATGCAGTAATAAATTCTCTTCTCCGTAACCATAAGCTGGCGTGTCTACAAATTAAACTAATAATTCACTGACATTGCTTTTGCTTTGCAGGCATGAGCTAGATCTCTGACTGACCTTATCGCACTTTGTAGGGCAAGGAGATGCTTATGGTGGTAGTCTATCCTAGTGCTGTCCTTCAGGGCTTCCTGGAGTGGTAGACTCTTGTTGTTGACTTCATCAACTCCTAAAATAAATGAAAAAGAAATATTTGAAGCATAGTCTTTCACGAGAGGAAAATAACCTCAACATGATACTGATAGGAAAGAAAGCAATACGGCAACAAAAAATACCGTTTTCAGTGATATAGAGAGTAGGGTTGCCGTAGTTTTCCTTGACATATAGTAGCAGATCACGGAATCCTTGAGGGTAAATGTAGAGCCAAGGTGAACCAGCCTGCATACGAAGCCACTTTTAAACGTGGAACACAACCACACATAGGCGAGGGAACCCCCTGATACCGACGCACAATAAGCAACTCCCAAATAAATATAAAGAGACTTTTTGGAAAATTTTCATAGCATTGGTTCTAAAATTTTGTGGAGAGGTGTAGATAGATACATGTCACTCAAACCAGTGTTCTGAATCCCTTTTTCACAATTTTCATGATCTTTTGTGGTTGCTACCATGTCATTTGGAAGGGCGTGGTAGCACTGGAATAAGTCTGCTTAGGGGAGGGAAGAACACGGGTATCTTGTTCTCTGTTCTTACCGGAGGGCCTATGGGCACACCATTTCGCACACCTAACACAAATTGGAGGAGGTTAGTATGCCTAAAAAAGTGGGTGAGAAATACATGTTTTTGATATTCGGATTGACACCACATGATATATATAACCAAATTATATAACAAAATATTAAATTTATTATTCATAATTATTATTATTGAATAAATCTTTGAATATATTTTCATAACGAACTTATTTAGAGACCAGCGCGAGTCATATAATGACTTTTTTATAGGATAGAGAGAGTGTATATTTAGAAAAGCCAAAATAACATATAATTTGGTACGGAGGAAATATTGAATTTACTTTTACTGTGGGTGTACTACTATTATAATAAGTATTATACACAAGCATCTCAGAGGCAGCTATGGTTTATTTTTCATCATCTAAAATAGTATTATTAAACATAATTTCTGTAGAATTTTGCAACAATACTCTTGTGCTACTTCAAGAAAAAACGACGACAGGAAGCCATCTCTTGGCTTCAGTGACTCACCGCTAAGGTTCGCCTGAGAATCTGTACTATAGCTAAGATTGAGGCCATTTGATCCAGGACGGTCAGCAGCATAATTTGCAGTGTAGTAGTTGAGTCCGATGAAGTCGAATGCACCCTTGACCAACTCAGACTGCTTGTCTGTGAACTGCGGCAAGCGATTTCCAACCAATCTCTTCATGCTTACTGGATAGTGTCCTTTAATAAGGGGATCCATAAACCTAAGGTGCACTCCTATTAAAATTTTGTCTCTCTTCTAAATTTTGACATTGATATGTTTTGAGGGCTATACGAAATTTACCATCCAAACATGAAGTCCAGGGCACGCCTCGCTGCATCCTCATCGGATCTTGAAGGGGAGAAAGGAACAAACCAATATGTGACTAAAGTTATTCCGATCTTTCCCTTTTGCATAGCCTGCATGTGACATTCAATATTTCAGACAAATGGGAGTGATGTTTGGAGATATTTGGCAAATAGAAACAATCAACAATGCATTTTGAATACATGTACGGTTTTCAACAATAAGACCATAACCAACTACTCCTAAAAACAAAACCATGGTGCTTTAAGCCGTTGAACTTTTGTTCTTTAAAAAAACGAGTTTTACCTCTTCTTTTTATAGAAAGCAACAAGTTCACGGTAACTGCTGGAAATACCAGCTAGTAAAGTTTGTAGAACTTTTGTTCTCCTAAACCTTAGAACTTCTGAATATCCCATAGCCTAGAAAACGAGCCTCTCTAATCTAAATAGATGTTTGCTTTTTATTATGGCCAACCTATCCACATACTATGGCAATTCCTCAGAGAGTTCATCACTGACCTGGTATTTTTCTTTATACAATCGTACTGTTTCTGCATGGGCTAGTATTTGATGGTGACATGCCATGTAAGGTTCCCTTCCAGAATCCCCAGCGCTGCATTTGCCCGGCTCCCACGGCGAGCACCGGCCTGGTGCTAATAAGCCCCATCCGTACCCTGCTGCGCAGAAGCTATAGGGCTCATTGAATGTGGTCCAATGTTTCACTCTGTCGCCAAACTCTTTGATGCAAACCTCAGCATAATCCTTATAGTCGCTTCTGCAACATTGACGTACAGTTTTATTTATCATGTGACTTTCAGTGAGTACATAAACAACAATTTTAACCGCCATAATTCTAGTCTTGCTACAAGTTTTTATCCATTTTTTAGGATGTGTTGTGAATTTGTTACTGCCTAACACAAGTAAATAAATTGAGTATGACTTAATAGGATAAATAGAATATACTGTTGCTATGAGTTTTTCTTTGTTTCCAGTAATATGCCAGAAGACTTGGCGGATCTAAAGCTAGCAAAAATTAATTGAGGATTCTTTTAGTCGTACTCTTGAATGTTTACTTTATTTATAGTGGAAAAGTAAATAGAACGGTCATGTTCTGTTTATGCAGTTTTAGTATTTTGAGTAGTATGAGTGTATATATGACTAAGCTGTCTTGTCCTCATTTAAGCTTCTTATTAATCTTGTGGTCTTTCCAGTTTAACTTATGCAGGTCGGTATAGCAGTATTTTTGCAATGAGAAAGGACTGAAACGTGTTACTTACATAATATTAGGACTAAGGAATCCTCCATATTCATTTTCTAATGCCTGGGGCGAGTCCCAATGAAAAAGTGTCACAAATGGTTGCACCCCTGCAGATGTATGCACATTTATATGCGAATATTTGATAGGTACAGTATACAGAATAACTTAATGGAGTAAAGAAAGGAGGTATACCTTTCGACACAAGCTCATCAATCAAATTGTTGTAATACTTGATTCCTTCTCTGTTGACTCCACCGCTCAGACTTCCATCTGTCATTAAATTGAGATGTTTAAATATTTGATTTGATGGGTTTGAACTTTACAAGACATGTAAGACATCGTCTAAGCAATATAGCACACTTACTTGGAAGAATTCTAGTCCAGGATATGGAAAATCTGTAGGCATCCATTCCCATATCCTTCATGATGCACACATCTTCCTGCATTTCGGGCAAGTCACTATTGGTCTATGATGTGCTAGTATATATTACACTTATTTTGTGCTTTGGCTTTCAAACTTAGAGGTCTCTTATTTGAAACTTAATGTAACCTAATATAAAGATAGATATCGGTACTACTTGGACTATATAATCATTGAAATTATTATGGAAACTTATTTTTGACCAAATTTCAAATAAATTAAAAAGAAGGATACCTTTTAAAGAAAAAAAACAATCCTACCTTGTAGCGATGGTAGGAATCCACTGCAACGTCCCCATTACTCCTGTCGGTGATTTTATCTGCCAAATTAAAGAATCGTTAAGTTCCATATATAGATGGGCTGTTTTTGATTTTTTTTTCTGGTCATTTAAGTTAATAATAATGCACACAAGTTGCTAGTGGTATTTGGACTAGTCAACTAAGCTTCACTGTCACAATTAAGATCAATAATTCAACAACTTGATTCATACTTAGTATGGTCAAGAAAAAAAAAAGGACTCCTTGCTCGACATAGCAATCCATGCGGATAAATGGAACTGAACAGGTAGTAACTGGCTGGTGCCTCATCAGTGATGAGATCGTGATGAGAATGGGGGTCAAGCTAATCCACAATCAATAAATCTTTGTGGACAATCTCACTCAGGAATATATGTGGTTGGCTGAAAAGGGATGGAGGACCCCGACCCCCTCCTCCCCTTTCTCGTCCCCGCCGCCCCTACAACATTTCCACCCAGATCCACCCCGTCCACAGCTCCAGCTCTCTTGCACCCATCAGATCCGAAGTCTCCGTCGTTGGGGCTCCTCGTTGATGGGTCTTTCGTGGAACCTCGCTCAGCAACCACGGAGATCAAAGCTGTTGAAGCCCCAGTCCATGGTGGACACAAGTCGTCGCCGCCCCCGTCGCAACCGCAGCCGCAGCCGCCGCCAGCTACGATGGAAACAACACCTCAACAGTCGTCGCCACCAACTCAGTTTTCCTCTCAGCCCGCAAGTCCAACCCTGATCGACCCAGAGCTGCAGGAGAGGGGGTGGGCATTGCTCCCAGATTTGGCAAGAGATTTAAGCAAGCTCAATAAGCTACAGGTGACCATGGAAGGGACTGAAAGCAGAGCCGTCATCAATCCTTCAGATCCACCGGAGTCCTCTCACAAGGAAACACCAAGTCAAGCAACTCATTCAAAGGGGGCGCTTCCTCACAAAGATGGTACGGTCAATGAGGCTACAATCCTGAGTTCTAGGATTCCAGCAAGCCATAAGGGGAAGCAAATTCAGGAGGAGGGATGTATTCATGGAGACCAGCGGCTGCACAGCTTTTCTGACCCCCTGCACTCCTCCGCAACCACGCCGGGGTCGCCGGTCTCTCTGCTTGGTGCGACGGGCTCCTGCCAGAAGGGGCATCAATGGAGCTCTGCCATTACTGAGGAGGGATAGGAACTGGCCAGAGCATCGCTCAAACGTAGGGGGGCTGACACAGAGGCTACAGCAATTCAATCCTCCAACCCACCACGATTCAAACCAACGGGTTTTGAGTTCTTCGGGAAGCGGATGGAGGGGAGGTGCTTTAACTGCTTTTACACAAATCACATTGCTTGCCTATGTCGTTTTGCCCACAGATGCTGAAAATGCTTCCGTTCTGGGCACAGAGCTAACGAATAAAGCTCCAAGGTCTCCACCCAGCATCATAAAGCCAGCGCCCATCCATAAGATCAACACCACGCCTCCACCACCAGAGAGAGGCCTCCGTTCCTACGTGGAAGTGGTCCGCGGAAGTTCCCGCGGCTCGGAACCCATGGCGGCGAGGCACCCCAGCGACCTGCGTGCTAGGCCGGCACGTGGCTTCTGTGCTGTGACAGCAACTGGAGCCATTAAGCGCCACTGTGACGACCTCATCAACAAGGTCATCGTCTGCTGGCTCAACACCAACAGCCACGACACCGAGCCTTTTCACCTCAGCGACGCCCTCCTCAGCAAGCTTCGTCTACTCCATGGCGAGTTCCAGGTAGTCAAGCACTACCCTGAGCAGTTTCTGGTCATCTTCTCAGAGCCGCAGATCAGGCAACGTCTGCTAGACCGGGGGTGCCTCTCCGATGGCGGTCATGACTTCCACTTCGCGCCCTGGAACGAGCGCCTCCACTCCATCAACACCAACTGGGAGTTCCGCGTCAAGGTGCGTATCGAGGGCATCCTTGTCCACTGTTGGGCAGAGGACGTGGCGGCCCGGGCACTGGGACGGAGCTGTGCAGTGCACTTTTTGGAGGATAAGACACGTCGCCGCGAGCGCACCAAGACCTTCGACCTGTGGACGTGGTGTTGTGATCCCTGCGACATCCCCACTGAGGTCGTGCTCACAGTCGTCGAGCCAGACAGAGAGCTGCCGCCGACATCAATCCCACCTCGCCACGACGCACCTGTCGACCTCAAGCGCGCCCAAGTCTTCCTCCTGCGCAACCACTTGGAGATCGTGGAGAATCTGTCTTTCTTGCAGGGTCGTGGCAGGATTGGTGGCCCCCAGAACCGCATGCCACGCAGAGAACTGGTCTGGTCCTATGGCGAGCCGGACACGAAGGGTGAACGCCTCCCTGGCAGGCGGGGAGATGATCAAGGCAGGGACATGGGGCACCATCGCAAGCGGGACGACAACGACGACTACGACCACACGCGCCGCAACCAGGGCACTCGTCGTCATCGCAGCGTCTCCAGCTGGGTCAGGAATCCGCGCTGCAGGAGTGGAGTGGAAGACTGCATCAGCACCACTAGGTGGCGTGGGGGCAGGAGCAGAACCGCCTCCGAGCGTCACCAAGCGCCAACCTTGGTCTGGAAGGTGAAGGCCTCCAAGGAAGAAAAGAAGCAGAAAAAGGTCTCCTTCGCAGACCCAATAGCAACCGAGCTTAAGCCACCCAAGCGCATCATGCCTGACGACAACATCATGCTCATCAAGGGTAGTTCCCAGAATTAGCCCATGTTTTTTTCTGCTCACACTGTTGATGACTTTCTTGAAGGAGAAACCATTTTATTATCTCATCCTGACGCCGTCAACAAGTACACCAGTGGAATTAGCATGGAGAACGGGGGGGACAACAAAGTTGGGGCTGAAGAGATACAGCAGGCGTTGGCTGAGACACTCAAGCTAATGGAGACGACGCTTGCTTCGGTAGGAGATGAACTAGTGAGACACCACATACCACAACTAATTACCATTGTAGAGGGACAGGATACCTTAGTGGGAACCAACAGTATTTCTCCATCACCGTCAAACTTTCTAGATTTACATTTGGTTGAGGCAGAGGAGGTACAAGTAGATAATATTGTTGACGACATAGTGGAGGGACAGGCTCCATCGCTCACGGAGCAGAATCACGAACACGCTGACATAACCCAACCGATTTCGGCAATAGTTGAGGAGCATATAGAACCCATTACAACCCATGAACACATTTCCACCTCTATTCCTGATCCTAACAGCAACACCACATCGAACCAAGAGGGAACAATGGGGGTTACAGATCCTAGGGAACAATCCATCGAGGATTTTCTAGATTCAATTTCTGTACCGCTACAACAGCCTTTAATTCAAGAAGGCTTCCATGCCCCTCAAGTAGAGAACTCAATGAATAATAGCGGGCACCAAGGGGGCCCTGAAAACTCAACACAACGGAAAAGTATTAGGCTAGCAAAAAAGACAGAGTTGAATGTAGGCAAAGACGCATTCCAAGTTGCACATGACCTTCTCATCAAAAAGTTAGGGGACTTAGCAGGGGAGGAAACTACTCATGTTGAACCTGACTTTGACTTTTATGCACAGCATTTCGAGAGGCCGATTGAGAAAAACAAGATGGAGGCCATCCAGGTTCTGATCGAGCAGGGCAACAAGAAGATGAATAGGAGCAGTATCACCCAGAAGATAATTGCTCAGGTGGGCCTGGAAGCCTAGATGGGCTCCAGCTTAAGTAGATCAAGTAAATCATGTCGGTCCCTCTGAGCACAGAGGATGGGGCTGAGTGCCCAGTGTATCAGTGGAGGTCAATCGGACCCATGTCGTTAGTTGAACTTGATGTTGAATTTGTCCTTGCTGCCTACTGGCCTAGGAGTCTTCGGCAACCTGTTTGCAACCTTGAGACCTTGTTTGGACTTGGAGCCTGCTGTCCATGGAGCCTTCGGCAATTTGGTTGTAATTTGAAGACTGTGATTGGGTTTGGCCCACAGGCTATGTTGCCTTCGGCTATTATCAAGGTGGTTGACTTAATTCCGTTCCCTATTTTGTGTCTTCGGCATTTTGTTTTCAGCTTAAGGAAAAATGCAAGTCAGGGTCAGTTCTCTTTTGTGTGCCCTGAAGTAGACCAATTTTCAATAAATGTCTAATAAGGATTGCAATATTCTTTGCTGGAATGTTAGAGGGCTTAATGATGGAGCTAAAAGAGCTAGTGCGAGAAATCAAATCATTTCTTCGGGAGCCTCGGTAGTATGTCTTCAGGAGACCAAAATCACTACATGGACACACACTTTACTGGTTGAAACTGTTGGTGCAGACATGGCACAATGCACTGTCTCCCTACCGTCAGTAGGAGCATTCAGTGGAATCCTACTAGCAGTTTCTGCTCGTTTTTTTCGACTTGATAATACTCACCTGACAACCAACACAGTTTCAGCAAACGTAACTATGTTGGCGGACAATAGAAAGTGGTCACTTACGGGAGTCTACGGACCGCAAGCAGACCAAGAGAAAATACTTTTCATGCAGGAAATCACAGGCCTCAAACAACTTATGCTACCGGAGTGGCTACTGCTTGGGGATTTTAATTTGATCTACCGGGCCCAGCAAAAAAACAATGGTCGGCTCAACCTACCATTGCTTAATGGGTTCAGAGCCACAATAGACAATTTGTTACTAGCATCGATTGAACTACAAAGGAAATAAATACACTTGGTGCAATGACCAACAGACACCCACAATGACAAAGATCGACAATTTTTTTGCTTCATCCGAGTGGTTAGAATTTTTTCCACGAACAGATCTGCAAGCCCTAGCCTCTCTTGGATCCGATCATTGTCCACTTTTTTGCAAGGTGATGTGAGCATGGATTTCTACCGGGGATTTAGGTTCGAGTCCCATTGGCCCAACTGGCCGGGTTTCCTGGAGACCGTAAAAGAGGCGTGGGACAAACCGGTTAATACCCAAGATGCTATTTTACGTGTCTATGTTAAGCTAATGTGAACCGCAAAAGCGCTCAAATTATGGAGAAGAAAAAATTTCAGTGATTGGAAAGTACGTTGGGCCATACTGAATATTACCTTGGCAAATTTAGAGAGGGCACAGGAATCAAGACCACTAACCCAGGATGAGTTGGTATTCAAACGTTATTTAAAATCAAAGGCGCTAGGACCGGCGACAATACAAAAAACAAGAGCGAGACAACATTCACGATTAACGTGGATCAGGAAAGGAGACACAAATACGAGATTTTTTCATTTGCACGCCAATGCGAGAAGAAAAAAGACTTTCATCCCCTCTCTAATTGATCAGTCAGGAGTTGTGGTCTTGCAAGAGGAAAAGGAAAGCTTGGTACACACACATTTCTCTCGGGTCATGGGAACACCAAATTCAAGAACAAAGGCTATCAACTGGGAAGAACTAGGGTACGTGCAACATAACCTGGAAGAGCTTGATGCCCCCTTCACGCAAGAAGAGATTGCGACAGTTATCAAAGAGATGCCTGCGGAGAAATCACCGGGACCAGATGGTTTCATAGGGCTTTTCTACAAGAAATGTTGGACGATCATAAAAGATGACCTTACACAAGCGATTTTAAGTTTTTACTCACACCGGACAACAAGATTGAACCTTGTAAATGAAGCAAATATTGTCTTTTTGCCTAAGAAACAGGTGTCTACCACAATATCAGATTACAGACCTATTAGCCTAATCAATAGTGTGGCAAAGATAATCACCAAGCTCCTTGCAAATCGGCTTGCTCCACGCATGAATGAACTGGTGTCTTGTGCACAGAATGCGTTCATAAAAAAAAGGTCCATCCATGACAACTTCATTTACTCCCAGAGAGTGATCCAGCTGCTCCACCGGAAGAAGAAACCAGCTCTATTCATTAAGCTAGATATTTCTAAAGCTTTCGACTCTATTGGATGGTTGTTCCTGTTAGAGGTCATGCAGGCACTCGGCTTTAGCGCCAAATGGAGAGACTGGATAGCAGCATTGTTGGGCACCGCCTCATCAAAAGTCCTGGTGAACGGACAGCCGACAAGCGTGATCAAGCACGCGAGAGGTTTACGACAAGGAGATCCTCTATCTCCGCTCCTATTTATATTGGCTATAGACCCTCTTCAATGTATTGCCGAAGGCGCTGCACAAAAAGGTTTCTTCAAACCAATTTTACCAAAGGCAGCAAGGTTAAAGTGCTCACTCTATGCGGATGATGCCGCAATTTTTTCGGACCCGTCGGCCACGGAACTGGACCGACTGCTCAAGATTTTGACATTTTTTCCAATTCGATTGGACAACATAGTGGTGTCTCAACTCCTACAAAATTTCCCGGGCAAGATATGTAAATTCCCAGGCAAATATCTAGGACTTTCCCTGCACATTCGGAAATTGAGAAGGATTGATGTGCAGCCATTGATTGATAAAATTGGAGCCAGGTTGCCCGGATGGAAGGGTAAACTTCTCTCCACGGCAGGAAGAGAGACATTGGTCAAGACGGTCCTCTCTTCACAACCTATATACCATATGACAACCTTCTCAGAACAAAAATGGCTTATACGTAAGATCGACCGTTTAAGGCGGAGTTTCCTTTGGAGGGGGGAAACACCCGACAAGGTATATGGAGGACACTCACTGGTGAACTGGCCATTAGTTTGCCGTCCAAAGATAAAAGGGGGTTTGGGGGTTCTAGATTTAGAGCGTTTTGCTAGGGCTTTGCGCTTGAGATGGTTGTGGCTACAATGGAAACACAAGGAACGAGCATGGAACGAGTTAGAGGTCCCTTGTGATGGACGTGATCATGAGCTCTTCGCGGCATCAACGATAGTTTCTATTGGCAACGGGAAGACTGCTAATTTTTGGTCATCCTCCTGGATGGATGGAAAAACCCCAAAAGTCATTGCTCCGAGCTTATTTAGAAAATCAAGAAGGAAAAAATTATCACTATACGATGCAATACAACAGAATAGATGGATTGCACATATTCTACCCTTACAAACACCCCAAGAGATACAAGAATATGTTGCACTATGGGAATCTGTGAGTGGAGTCCAGCTAGAAGAAAACATGGAAGATACAATTAGTTGGCGGTGGATATCAAATGGAGAATACACAACCAAGAGTGCTTACCGCATCCAGTTTGAGGGATATTATAGTAAATTAAAGTTGTTGCCAATTTGGAGAGCAAGAGCGGACCCCAAATGTCGTTTTTTCGCATGGACCCTTTTACACAATAAAATTCTCACTGCCAACAATTTGAACAAGCGCAACTGGCCAAATGATCCAATATGTAAACTATGTGGCACTGACCCAGAAAATCCAAACCATCTCTGCAAAGATTGCCCATATTCGTAGCAAGTTTGGTCCTACCTCAAAAGATGGTTAAATCTATCAATACTAGACTCAGTAGATATGCCGGGATCAATCCATAGATATTAGCGTAAATGTCGTGCCAAATTTGACAAAACGCAAAAAGAAGGAACGGAATAGGAGAACTTTCCAGCAAAAACTCTTACCACCAAATCAAGTAGCGCAACTCTGCAAGGATGATATTTTACAATACCAACATGCTACAACCTCGACGGGTCATGAAGAGTAGTGCTTTTCCTGTTTTATCGTGTTTGTATTTTGTTTCTAGCATTGTTTGCGTCGACGTGGTTTTGGCGCGGCGGCCTGCGTGTCATAGTAGTGTGGTCCTAGTTGTGGGCTTAGTAGCACAGTGATTTTAGTTGTAATTTTATTTTTCTATTTTTTTCTTTTTTTTTCTTTTTCTTATCTAATAAAAATTCGGCAAAGCTCTTGCCGCCTTTCTAAAAAAATCTCACTCAGGATAGACACAGCTTGGGATGGTTTTTTTTTTTTTTGAAGAATTTTCTCTATCTGTGTTAAGACTGTTACCCTGGCCAATGGCTAAACTAAAGTTGTCAAGAAAGACTGCCATCGCTGATAGTAGAAATATAATGTGACCAAGCATTTCAAACACGTACCTATTTCTTGAGGTAATCATAGAATACTATATCCTCCAGTGTTAGGAGAAATGTACTACTTATGTCTACAGGTCTCCATGTGGTACTAACATTTTATTTATCGCTACTTGTTACTGGATCTGATTTTGGGCAAGATACTGCGATGGTTTTCATTAAGAACAAACCCTCTCTCTCTCTGTTGAACATGATTGCGATGGTTTTTATTATATGCTTCACTCTTTGAAGTTTCAACGGAGAGAGAGAGGGGCTGTACTGTACACATGCCGGTTTCAATGAATGGGAGAGAGAGAGAGAGAGAGGCTGTAGTGCTGTACACATGCCTGGGTGCTGATGAGTGAAGGTGTCCCAGATGCTTGGTCCTCTTCTCCCCTCCATTGCACCACCCTCATACTGCATGTACGTGAACACTCATTAGAATTCAATGTCCCAGATGCTCAACAAGAAACTAAATCTGAAACATTCTCATTTGTTGAGCCAGCATTCATCACCGTACCTGATATGCCGACGAGGCCGTCCCGAAGATGAACCCTTCAGGGAAGCTTCTACGGCTGATCAGCGGCAGGCTGCCTCCATCGTAGGTGCCGGAAGCCACGGCCAGTAGGAGGGGCAGGAGCAGAAGACAACCAAGCATCGCAGCTGCTACTCTCACAGCTGCCATGGATCGAGAGAGCTGCCGTGGAGAAAGGGGAGAGCTGAGTGGACGGTGGACCTGCAATTTGCACCCCCATATATAGGCTAACGCATGGCCATCACGCGACATTGTTTCTCTGGATCGGTGTCCGTGATCGCATCATGACAGGGACACATGAACCAACGTTCTCTTGTTTCCACGTCCTGGTTGGAAAACAAAAATGATATTATAGATGAAAAGATGCTTGCGGCTAGGCATATGTGTGGCACGTCTTTGTCATCAGCCTAGTATGGATGCCTCAGTTGTTTTCTCTGTCCCTGAAAGAATAAATTTCTGAAGTTATCCTTATCAAATTTCTATAAAAAAGCATTAACAAACTAATATCATTAGATTTATTATACAGCATATTTTCACATGATGCTATGTTTAAGTCATAGATGTTGTTATATTTTTCTATAAAGTTGTTAGTCAAAGTTAAAAAAAATTAACTAACATGGGTTCTAGAATTGATTCTTTCAGGGAAGTGTAGACACTGCCCCTCATCGCTTCCACATGAGCGAGCGACACGGGTGCCCCCTGAAACCCGATCGATGCCTCCTTCTCCCTCCCCTTCCCCCATCACGCCGTTGCTAGAGCTGGTTGTCGGCATGGCCACTCAGCCAACTAGGATGGCGGCGAGGGGACTCTCCCTCTCTTCAATGCAGCGGCGCGCCTGGCAGTGGGCTAGTGGCCCCGGCCTCTCCCTATGTAATGACACAATGAAAAAAAAAGTTGCATAAATGGAACTATCGGTAGCTCGGAAAGCCTCGGGAAAGCCCTGACCTGCTCCATGGGCCACCCCATGAGCATGGGCCAAAAGAAATTAAGAATACGGAAGACAAAGAAAAGCGCGGAGGGGGTCGGCATGTAGCTTTGTGCCACCTAGTCGGCAGCGAAGATTCCGGCGGGCCCAGTATGGCACGACCTAGCCCGTGCCCATGCCTGGGCCTTCATAGTGGCCCGTAATGTTGGTTCGGGCAAGCACGATTTTTGGACCGGCACAATGCACCCCGATTATTTTCGATCATTGGATTTTCTTTAGATGAATGGCAACCGTTAGATTACAAACCCTAGCTATCTTCCCACATCTATGCGTTTTCTATCCTCACACTATGGCTCCCTCAGACTCCTTCACACATTCGCTCTCCCTCACTATTTCTTCACTCGTTCTCCACTCCCTCCCTTGGCTTCTCCTCATGCTCTCCTTCACTACAGCGGCTCTGACGAAGGTCAGACTCATGCACAACTTTGCAGCGAGGCGCGGAGGCCGTGTGGCCCACCTGATGCAGTGTGGTGGCAGCGGCGGCGAGCGAACGACAATGACAACGGCGCCGCGTTGAGCAGAGGTCGCATGGGGCTTGTGGTGGTGTGGCATGGCGCGGCGACGACACGAGTGCACAGTGGTGTGGCGTGCGTCTATAGCGTGTCGAGCCAGGCCGGCACAGGCACTAGGGCCGCTGTGCCTAGCAGCACGGCACAACATGATTCAATGGCCGTAGTCTAGTGCCTAAGCCGCGACACAACAAAGCCGCCGTGCCTGACCATGTCGTGCCTCGCCATGCTAGTGTTGTGCCGTGCCTGGACGGCCATTTGGACAACTATAAGCTCGATGCATGTTTCTCAATCTCACAACTCACAAGACGTACAAATGTGATGGTGCTTCTTATTTGTTCTTTATCTTTATTTACATGCTACCAACACTCTTGCTGCCCCCCCAGGCAGCACAAAACATCGTCGTCGATGCACGCTTATTTCTTGAGGAACTCCGTGAACCAGTGGGCAGAGCTCTTGGGGTAACGCTTCAGCCCGTCGTTGTAGTCCACGAAGTTTATCCCGAACCGAACCGTGTAGCCGTTCGCCCACTCGAAGTTGTCCAGCAGCGACCACGCGAAGTATCCCTTCACGTTGGCTCCGTCCCTGCAGTTATATATAGTTGCATTGCATTGGGAGTGAGATGCGAAAATTGTAACAAATCCATTGCATTTTGCAGCATTTGCCGTTTGAACTGAATCATATCCTAGTTCCCACCTTATGGCACTTTGCAGGGCAACAAGATGCGTGTGGTAAAACTCTATCCTTGTGTCGTCTTTGAGAGCTTCCTCGAGTGAGAGGTTCTTGTTGTTGGCTTCGTCGACGCCTAAAAGTTTCAGATAACAGGTTTTCAGATGCTCTGTTTCGTTTTTAGCTAGCATTCAGGAACACTGAAATTACCATTTTCAGTGATATAGACGGTTGGGTTGCCATAGTTTTCCTTAACATAAAGCAGCAATTCACGGAAGCCTCGAGGGTATATGAACAGCCAAGATGATGCAGCCTGCACATGCATGTGTCATTCGTGGAAATGTATCGTTGGTTCATTAGCTACACATAAAGTGCAGTGGGAGACGATCGATGTTACTTGTGACCTGTTGTTACCTGAGGACCAATGGGGACACCATTCCGAAAACCTAATAAATCATCACCACACGAGGTTTAGTGTTTTTTTAGTTAGTACTGTATATATCAACAGAAACTGCAGTAAAAATCATAAGAAATGCATGTACTACCTCCGTCCCTAAAAGAATATAACTATAAGAATCTTGTCAGTCAAGATAATCCGTGTTTGATTAGTTTTATATTAAATATTTTATTATAAAAATATATTTTATAACTAATCTAATAATACTAATTTCATATCACGAATGTTAGTACATTTTTATATAAATCTAGTGAAAATTTAAACTATTTAACTTTTTAAAAACGAGAATTACATTCTTTTAGTGACGGTGATAGTGTATATATATATATCATGTGGAATTTCTATCACGGGTGATAGCTGATAGCTACCCATGCCTCAGATTGGTGACATGTGACGTGATGAACGGGTGGACTGGAACTACTATTTGTGGCAAATGGAGTACAAGGCTAAGACGTGTTTGGTCTTTTTTAAAACACTGGACCACGTTCGGCCAATAGAAGTTTGTATGCTTTGCAAAATGCCAAACCACATCTACAGTCAGCTTAATGGAAAGTCACGAGCTGCCAAAACAGCTTTTCCCTTCTATACCCTCCCCGTATTTCTCTCACCTTTCTCCCATTCATGTGGCTTTGAACACTCAACAAATTAAAGCATGACACGCACACAAATCTAGGTGTTTTTAGTTTTTCCATGATATTTCTTCACAATAATATTTGATTAGCAAACGGTTTTCTCCATTAAATTACTGATTTTTTTGACATAGACTAATATCGATTTTACTTAAAATAGTGTTTGAAACTTCTAAACCTTATTGAGATGGGAACCTACGTGTCACTATTTTTTAAACTCTAAAAATATAATAATTTAGAAAATGTAATTATTTCAAACTTGAGACCAAACAAAGAGACACATTTACTAATCAATCGCCTAGAGTATGTGGGGCCCACCTGCCACTAATTTGTTTTGTATAAAATTATAGTCAATATGGGTCTTGTTTTGTAGATAAAATCACTACAAAAAATATGATGCAAACAAAATGTAAATTAGTTATGTGGTTTAAGAAATAATATTGCCTAAATAGCTTATCAAACAAAATGTAAATTAGTTATGTGGTTTAAGAAATAATTTTTATTGCCTAAAGCTTATCAATCAACCATCTCGGTGGTAGCACTAGTGGTCCCATATACACGCAATAAAAAATTGATGATGCCAGCAAGTTTGCTAGTTGCATTTGCACTCCTCTCTCACTTGCGTCTCACTAAAGCCTCATCTAGGACAAACAACAAATACCCTCCGGTTTGGGCACGAACAAATTGAGTAAGCCTGCAGCGTTAGGTTACTAGTCCACATCATGTCTGGTTTGATCTAGGGTGTTGGTAGCTACCACCCGTGAGAATACATAGGTTGTAGTTGAATGTTTACAGAGAATTGAGTAAGTCTGCAATGTCCTGTTACTAGTCCACATCATGTCTGGCTTGATCTGGAGTGTTGGTAGCTACCACCCGTGAGAATACATAGATTATAGTAGAATGTTCAGAGAGAGTAGTATGTGCAGTAGCCAGCTATAAAATAAATTATTTTATAGCCATCACCATTTACGATAATTTTATATACTAATTTAGAATAAATTAAATATATATTTACGATAATATATTACTAGTAAACTACGTAGTAAGAAAATATTATAATATTATAAATTAGCATATTTATTATCGTAACTCAAAATAACTATATAATAAATTGTTTTACAACAAGCTACATAATAGTAGTTCTATAGATATATAGAGAACTACGGTTTTGTAGCTCGCTACGTGTATTTTAAAAGAAGTAGAGGCAATACTCTTCATTATTATCAAACTGATGGACGAACTGAAGTAGATTGTTGATCCTTGACTTTAGGACTTACCGGTAAGATTAGCACGGGCATCAGTGCTATAGCTAACGTTGAAGCCGTTTGATTGAGGAAGATTATCAGCGTAGTTTGTAGTGTAGTAGTTTAGCCCAATGAAGTCGAATGCACCCTTGACCAACTCAGACTGTTCCTTTGTGAACTGCGGCAAGCGGTTTCCAACCAGTGCTCTCATGCTTAGCGGGTATTCTCCTCTAGTAAGGGGGTCCATGAACCTACAAGGGCATTATTCCTAGTGAGATCTTTATTTTCTTCTAGACTAGTCTTCGAAAATGACGAAATCCAGTGAGGGCCACAAAGAATTTACCATCCAAGCATGAAGTCGACGGCGCGCCTCGCTGCATCATCGTTTGATTTGGAACGCGAAAACGGAACAAACCAGTGTGAGACTAGAGTTATTCCAATATTTCCTTTTTGCTGCACCTGCATTTGGCATTCGGCCATTGATGAATTGAACTCTGAATTGCATAGTTTCAGTTGAATTGTTGTTCCATTGATGAATTGAAACTGCATGGGTGAGTTCATCACTGACCTGGTATTTTTCCTTGTACAACCGGACCGTTTCTGCATGGGCGAGTAGTTGATGATGACACACAGTGTAGGGTTCTGTTCCTGAATCCCCAGCGCTGCAGTTGCCCTGCTCCCATGGTGAGCACCGGCCTGGCGCAAACGTGCCAGATGCATACCCACCTGAGCAGAAGGACCAGGGCTCATTGAACGTGATCCAGTGTTTCACTCGGTCACCAAATTCTTTGAAGCAAACCTCAGCATAGTCCTTGAAGTCGTTGCTGACACAGTGACAGTCATAGATAAGATTTGTTTAGCGGTGACCTCAGTGCACAAACGCGTAGTTTGTTCTTTTATTCAGTGTGAATAGAATACCATGACTTACATAATGCTAGCACTAAGAAATCCTCCATATTTATCTTCCAAAGCCTGAGGCGAATCCCAGTGAAAAAGGGTCACAAATGGCTGAATCCCTGCACGCACATATCTTTAAGCATGTATTTGTATTTTTCTAATAAAAAATTATACCAATCCATGAGGAATTATAGGCCTCTTTTTCATTAAAAAAAGATAATAATAAACACCTAATCCGAGTCGAAAAGAACTTGAGCCCATGTATGTTTTAAGGTTTTGCAAGCAGTGGCGGAGCCAGAATTTTAAACCTGGGTATTCCCACGACTAAATTTTTTTTCCAATGCATAGCAACAGTACAGTATTGGAATAACAATTTTTTTTATCTAAGACATGAAAGTAGGAAACTGCAAGTTCAAACTCTTCAAAACAATTGTTTTCTTCTTCTTTTTACTCAAAAAAAGTGTTTTCTCCTTAATTTTACAAAGTTCAAACTGCAAGTTATTTACAGGAAGAAAATATACACACTATCTATTTGGATATTTATTAAATCTAAATGACCAAATCGTTATTGGAAAACTCTCACCTTCGGCTCTTGTTGCATTGCTGGCTTAATGCACTCCAGCACCGGTCCAGTGCTCCTCTACTCGGCAGCTCCGGGCACTACCGCACTGGTCCACTGGCCTCCCCCACTCGGCCACTCCCCCAAGCCAGCAGCCAGGGAGCCGGCCGTGACCGGCCTAGCACGCCGCCCACCCAGTGGCGGAACCAGCGGAACGAGAAAGGGGGGGGCGGTTCCAGCTAGACAAAATACGAGAACCGACAAAGTGTATATATACATACATAATATATGTATATATACAATAACTCGTCGGCCGGATATATATATATATATATACACACACATATACATACATCTCTCTCTACTCACATTCTGACGGATTGGCCCCTGCTCGACCCCCCCCCCCCCCTAGTTCCGCCTCTGTGCCCACCCACCCGTCACGGCGCTACGCCTGCAGAGGAGATTGCAGAGTGCCCTGCCCCCAGGTTCCGCTAGCCTTGTCTCCAGCCTGCTGCTGCCGCCGCAAGCGTGGAGGTGAAGCGCTGCTCCCATTGCCAGATTCCAGATCAGGGAAGAAGAAGAGCAATCAAGATTAAGAATTAGGGAATGGGGATTGGGAAATCGGCATCTGTGCCTAACAGAGAGTTGCAGCAACTTAGGAAAGGTCGGAGGCAAGGCATACTGGGCCACTAGGGCACTAGGCCTTACGTCCTTGTCCCTTGCAGCCAGCCTAGAAGCTGAGAACAGAAGAAGGTCGTGGGAATGGCTTGTGGACTCAACTTGAGCTTGAAAATAATCAAATTAACATCAATATACATTATACATCTAAGTATACATGTATAGTACTTATTGTTGTGCAAAACAAGTTGGGTATTCCCAGGAATACCAAGGCATCTATGTAGCTCCGCCCATGTTTGCAAGGATACAAAGATCATATGCTATAGTAAATAATTTAGGCAAAGACCCTTATGTATGGCACACCTTTCAGTATAAGCTCATCGATCAAGTTATTGTAGTATGTGATGCCATCTCTGTTGACTCCACCGCTCAGACTTCCATCTATCATTAGATTCAGATGGCTAAGCATTATAAAATTGATATCCTTGGACTTTGGAATATATATTGCCAAAACAGTGAATTGCAAAAAAAAATCTGGATATTGAGTCACACTTACTTGGAAGAATTCTACTCCAGGAGATTGAAAACCTGTAGGCATCCATCCCCATACCCTTCATGATGCGCACATCTTCCTACATTTTTTACAAGTCATTCAGAAATGTACCACTCTGACCATTCCAAATTATATAGGCCACTTTAGCTTTATCATAAATCAAATTCTCTAATTTTGACCATATTTTAAGAAAAATATATAAACATTATATAAGTTCAAATAAACACATTATAAAAATATTTCATGGAGAATTTGATAAAACTAGTTTTATGTTTTAGATGGTTGTGTATTTTCTATAAACCTAGTCAAAGTTATAAATGTTTGGCTTGAAAAATCTAAAATGGTATATATTGGTAAAACGGAAGGACTGGTGTTTTAGTAGGTTTAACTTCGCATATAAGGACCTTGTTTTATGCTTAAGCTGATAGAAATAAAGGCCTTGACGCAACTTGAGTTTTACAATTATTGAAATTCTTTCATACTCCATTAAAATACCGGATACATGTGCTCCTCATCTGGTAAGCACATCCTACCCAGCCCAAGTTGCTGTGGTTCAACCTTTACATGTGTGCGGCACGCACACTCTTAGAAAAATACCGGATACATATTTCTGTAGAAAAGAATATATTATGAGTCATACCTTGTAGAGATGGTAGGAATCCACTGCCACATCCCCATTGCTTCTGTCAGCAATTTTATCTGCCAAATCAGAGAATCATTAAATCACACAGTTCATTGTCTACTGTAACTTAAATTCAATAGGGGTTAGGTTAGGTTACATCACAAGTTACCGCGGTATGCTTATTTTCCTTGGACGACTATGTCAAATTAAGATTTACAGCCACAAGCAAGATTAATAATTCAACAACTTGCTCCATATATACATTCCGTGCTCAACTAAGCAGTCTACGGAAAAAATGGAGCTCAAGGGGTAATGATCGACAGGAATGCTCGATGGGTCATACATCGTGTGAATCGAAACTGTGACTTATCAGAGTAACATGATCAGAGTACAGGTCAAGGGTAATAAATATAGGAGGACTCACAGCCGACTAAAATGAAGAGTATGATATGTTTAGAGCTAGCTTACAAGTTATTATTGGAGGTGTTATCACTACTACAAAAATCATTTTTGCTGGCACGTTATTTTTTTTTTCACAGGCGGTTCACAATTTCATGACGCCAGTACAAAAAATAGGGTGGGCCCAGCAAGAGAACCGCCTGTGTAAATAAGGATATTTACACAACGGCTGACATTATGAACCGTCTGTGTAAATACTTGTAGAGTTAATTTTTTTGATTTTTGTAAACGACATCTGATGGAAAAACTTTGTACATGAAAGTTGTAGATCTCAAAAAGTTATGAAACTTTATAGTTCACAACGTTTTCATTTGAAATCATCTTGTCATCGAAAATTACGTTTGAATGTGTCAAATTTGAAATTTAAATTTTTGTAAACGACCTCGGATGAAAAAACTTGCTACATGAAAGTTGTAGGTTTCGAAAAGTTATGAAACTTTGTAGTTCACAACTTTTTCATTTGAATTCGTTTTGTGGCTCAAACAATCAATTTACACTCGGTTTAGTATAGAATATGAAGAATTACTAACGAATCTAGACACAAGTGAGTCATGGGTGGAGTGGTAGAGGAGGTACCGTGCGATGGTGAGGTCTCAGGTTCAAATCCCCGGCGGAGCGCGTTCGCGAAAAAATGTGCGACTTGCGACTTCGACGGAGACGGGCGGGCGGATTAATACTGCTCTTGTCCCATAATTTAATTCTTTTTTTCGATTTTAAAAACGCGATTTTATTCTGCGGATTAATACAGGCGGCTAACAAAGTGAGTTCACAGGCGGCTCACAGCCCGCCGCCTGTACTGTGGACCGATTAGTACTGACCCCTAGTACAGACGGTGGGTTGGTACAGACGGTGGGTTGGCCGCCTGTATAAATGCCTCTACCACCGCCTCTAAAAATGTTTTCTGTACTTAGTATATTAGACTGTATTTAGAGGAGAGTGGTGGGACTTTACAATCTGTTTATCCTTTTTTGAAAAAAAAAACAGGAGGAGTTGCCTCCTACTGGAATTTATTTAAAGAAAATCCGTTAATCCTGACTTTGGCTTTCAATAGCATTGGCTGCCCCCTACAAACATTATTGTACGTGTAACAACGGTGCGTATGTCCTTCAACCCTTTCAAGTTTAAACACAAGTTGCTGAAATAATCTTTACAATAACATTTGAAGTGGTTCTGCTGCAACTAAGTGGGTTTGCCTAGCTGCAAACATGGTGATTGGTGAAGAAGCATGAAGTACATATATATACATAAGTTGAACAAAAAAGGAAGTATATGAAGCATAGAAGCACAAATATAAACGAATACATGCCTGGGTGCTGATGAGTGAAGGTGTCCCAGATGCTGGGCCCTCTGCCCCCTCCATCGCACCACCCTCGTACTGCACATGAATATCAATCATTATCAGGCCGGCCAACTACGTGTGCAGCATATGCATGGCCCCGACCCTTAAGACCCTGACAGCAGCAGCCTCACTGAACGCAACTAAGTGTGCATGACAGTACAGAGATCAGAACTGTAACTATATACGGAGTACCTGATAGGCCGACGAGGCCGTCCCGAAGATGAACCCCTCAGGGAAGCTCCTCCTGCTGATCGGCGGCTGCGCAGAGCCATCATAAGCGTTGGAAGCAAGAGCAAGGAGGAGCAGCGGGAGAAGACGAGCAAGCATCATCGCAGCACTGCTGCTAGTGCTGCTTCCACCTTTGAGAGCCATGTTCATGTGGTGTGGCACCATGCAATGCAATGTGCAATATGTACAGGCCTCACTCCGCATCCCAACACCCCCCTACTCTATATATAGCAGGGACAATCTCACGACCATATTTTTCACAAGTCACCGTACGTGGCGGGTGATGGTGATCGCCATTCACGGTCACCGGCACGAGCTAGATGATGAGCATGACAATAGGGACAGACATGGACCTTTGCTAACAAGTAACAACTTGTGATCTTTATCCCCTGGACAATAGCTAGAGATCGAGCCCCAGTTGGAAAGAAAGGTACGGTGCAGATCGATGAAGAGATCGAGAAACCCGGCCAAACGTGTGCGAGATAGGATGCTGACAAGAGCATTTCTTGACTAGTTGGTTCCTCAATTGTCTTCGGAGGAAAGTAGGAAACGTAAGACAGCAAGCGCGCCTTTACACGTCTGCATTGCGAGCGACCACGTGCTGCGACTGCGGTGAACAAGCAGAAGAGGAAACCCTCGAACGCAGTCATTTTCAACTTATACTGGTGGCTGTCCCGCGCCATCGCGGGAACTCGGACACAAAATGCGAATTGAATAGAATGTTTTGACAACGTGGTGACAAAGATAGCTGGTTGGATAATAAAAACTATAGCTAGACTGATTTTGTATACAGAAGGAGCAAAGACACAATATATGTACTAAATTGAAGACATATGATTCAATAAGTAGCCATCGCGCGCATATGCAGACACGAAAAGAACTGAACTTTGAGCACAGAGAAATGTGCTGAGCAATAAAGTACATCGATATATACTGAAGGTGTGTATATTACAAATATGTTAGATGATCTACAATTTCATATTTGTGCTCTTGAAAATGGAAAAAAAATACCTAACCCATTGTGCCTTTTTCGTAGTATCTAGACTTAGGATCTTGAACAATGATGGTTGTCGAAGTCTAGCCTCGATGAGGTTTTTGTCCACTGTGTGTTTATGTAGAGTTGGAGTCCCAGCTTTAGCATTTCAATCACGTTCATTTTCTTAATCCCATCCTGCAGGAGAAACAAAATGCATTTTAGTATGTAATGTAGAGGTCTTGGACCTTGTGCCTCGATCATTACTTGGTTAACAGTATCATCAAAAATATGCAAACTTATCGAGGTATGTGTGGACTGCAATTGCTATCACAACAGACTCAATTTTACCCTACTTGATACACGAACCCGAGAACCATCACCAGGAGGTGGTTGGCAACGATTATCCTGGTAGCGCAGGCCACAATAAGATGACAAAAAAATATAAATAAAGAGACACAATTTGAAAAAAAATGTGAAAGTGACTAAATGTCAAACATATAAAGGACCTGATGGATCTTGAATAGATCCTTGTGAAAGAGCCGAGCATCTGCAGGGCCGAATGTAATAGCACACTAAATCAGTGGACTAAAACACAAGGAGTACATAGCATCCCAGTAACTTAATATACAACGGCGAAAAAGTCATAGTAAACTGAAATTTGGAAGACTACAATTTAGGAGCCCAAAATTTGGCAAAGTGACACACTAACCGAGTATGACATGTATCATGACATATACGAAGTGGTTCTTAAAAAAACCATAATTTCTTTGCACTCTCAATCTCCACATTTAATAAGAGGAAACATGAGCAACAGAGCCAAGATAGGCACGACACATAGAACATGGTTGGATTAGCTAGAAGGAGCAGAACTGAAATGCAACCACATAGTGAATCTATGTTACCTGATTTTTCAGTAACAAGAAACAATACATTCCAATTAAAAAAAGAGAGGTGGAAAAAACAGTTTTCTTGCAAATTCAGTTTGGCCTAACAATGTTTAAGATAGCAATATTATATTTGACGATGATGATAATTTGAGTCTATCTTCCTGTTTCAATTCTTTGAACAGGTAGATTTTCATAGAAGCTAGAAGTTCATATAGCTTATCAGCCTAGGTTAAGGCCTCAAAATTTAAAGGGAAAAACAATAAGCAGAAGTGCATAATACAAAACCACTGAACTTATAAATATAGGCACACTATCAATGTAGCACTAAGTATTGAACAAAACTCTGAAAGCCGAGAAACCAATAATACAAATGCAGAAAAATAAAGAGCTTCAAACAGCAGCTACAATCAATTTGTGAACCAGGAGGCTGATACCTTTTTTTCCTCTCTTCACGTATACTATAAGTATGTAAATTATACCTGTACTGATGCAAACAGAACTCTAAAAACACAAGCAGTCAGTCCATCCAATCTCGTTGGTAATCTCATACCAACTTCGTACTGGAATTAGAGAGCATCTCCCATGAACATGCAGCAAAATAGAGAATAGTGAGGCCACAATCTAAAACTATGTTCCCAAAAGAAATAGTAGTATAAATCAATATAAGGAAGTGTGAGATAACCATGTACTAAAGCAAAGGATGGAATGAAATTTTGATAAGCATTTCTTACTCTATAAGTTGGGTATTCAGGGAAACTCTGAGCAATATTCAAGTATCCGTGAATAACAAGAACTTAAAATAAAATTGCAATCAAGGAATGAAGGCTGTTAACAGCTAAATAATAAGATCAGGGTAGTTTACAAAAGTGTAGAGGAGATCTTTTGGGACTTCAGTAACATATTAAACAAACTACCTGACACAAGGCAAACCGATCTGGGCAATTTCGTTTGGGCAACACAGCAACCTATGCGGAACACCAAGTGCGTAGCCAAATCAAAATTGGGCAAAACAAGGGAGACCTGATGAGCTGACCATATAATATTTCCATCAACCTTAGAGCTGACAAACCTTAAGGTGAAGGTTAACAAACTATGCCAGTGGAGAGGGTAGTGAGGAGCGATGGGTCATGGCAAGCTATGTTTGTAATCGCAGTCGACTAATTGTAGGCATTCAAAGAGCTGCAAAACAGGCAAATACTTAGATAAAAAGGGCGTACCCAGTGCCGTAGGCTCCCGCACTGCGGGGTCTGGGGAAGGGAAATAGCCCGCAGCCTTTCCCGCACAAATGTGCAGATGCTGGGGCTCGAACCCTGGACCTCTTGGTCACAGGCGGTAAAGCTCTACCGCTTGCACCAGGGCCGCCCGATAAGATAAAAAAATGTAGAATCCCTACATCGAGCCCACAACTCTGCAGAAATGGCAAATACTTAGATAAGATAAAAAAAATGTAGAATCCCTACATCGAGCCCACAATTCTGCAGAAATGGGGAAAAATTTATGCAACCAGAATAGAACCACATCTAATCCATGGTAAGAACAAGAAACTGGAACATAACTGAGCTTGAAAGGCATAGCACCAAAAGGCATGGAAGCTTTATTTTCTATAATCCATCAATCATTTCAAATGGTTTTTATAATTTTAGCCAGGCAGCTGAAGCAACTTTATGCAACAGAGTAAAAAAAAGTGACTTGCGTAAAACACCAAAATGTATAGGCAATCACTACATGAATTTCCCTAAACAACATATGAGAAGTTTTCTTTATTTTTATTTTGACAACACAAAAGGTACATGAAAATAATTGCGAAATCTAGAAATTTTGTGATCATGGGGTGGAGCCAATCATATGAAGTAAATGGTAAAGCATGAAAGCACATGGACGACAGGATTATTAGAATGGGGCTGTCATGTATGCAGGCTAAAAATACACATGGAGCAAAACATATGAAGGAACCAATAATAACGCCTGTATTGCCTAAAAGCACAGATTAACAACTTTTTCTGAACATACCGAAACATTTGAGGAAAGAATGATGGACCAAGAACCTGAACAATAGATGACCAGATCCCACAGTAGCCACCTGAATCAGACAAACAAACTGCAAAGATGACAGAATTACTTCAGGCAACATGTGAGACATTAATCAGAGGAAAGAAGGAAACAAAATCAGAAAAATGTAAGGCAAACACCTGGTAACTAAACCCGAACCAAATAAGACAGGCTAAACATAGTGGTTTCGAAACTGAAGTAAGCACCTATATCTGATAGAATAGAACATGCAAAATACAGAGCGAATAATAGAGGCATGGTAACAAAATTGCCTAGTGACTGAAACAAAGCGATGTACCAAAAACTATGTATAAATATGGTACTGTATGAGTTGGCAAGTAATCAATAAAGCATGTGCAGATAGCAAAGACCTCACAACGGTACAGGAAGTGGTGACAGCTAAATAAGAAATGATAAGTGCAAACTTAACTATAGTAGAGTAAGAGCACATTAGGTAACACAAGAACAAACCATGTGAGTGGTTTACCCTTTTAGACTAAATAGTAGTACATGGCACGACTAATTTCAGCTAACTATGATTTACACACAGGATAAGCACCATATACAGAAGTCCTTACCGTACGCTAAAATGCAATCTGTTAAGGAGATTGCTGATTGTCTCACAATCTATTGCATGAACACCTGTGTACGGTGCAGTCGCAACATTGCCAGCACTGAATTCTATAAAAATAAGAACTGAGAGGAACTTTCAAATCAGAAGTAAAGAATGACCTAAGGAAGAATGAATAAAGATCAATACAGCATCAATAAATGAAAGTAGGTATTAAATCCATATGATGGCAAATTTGGAAGGACCTAGTGTTCCATATACAACAATGTCTTGGAAAATAAAGATAAGAGCTAAGAGAAAGTTTTAGATTCGTAAGCATCATTAATTCCTGCTCTTGTATTTGAGGACATGAAACACATATTCTGATGCAATCATCTTGTAAAAAAAAAGTTCAGTGCAATGTGGTTGCAACCAATATACACAAACAAAAGCATGGAACATCACTAAGTGAAGAAGCTGCAGGAAAAATGGAGAACTAAAGCATGTAACATTTTTTTTTGAAATATCCTAGCATTAATCTAGCAGTAATTGTGATCAAAACTGTAGCAGATGGACACTCATTTGCAAGAGATTAATGGCAGCCGGGATCAGTCATGAGACATCTTAGAAGTTAAAAAACAGCCACGTTGTTGTATGGGTGAGACAATTTAAAAATAGAAAGAATCTAGGGAATAAGAATAGCCAAAAAAATCGACAAAACAACATTTTAGTGTTGGGTGCAGTAACCATTTTAGTGTTTTGAATTGAATGGTAATATAAAAATCTGGATGAACCCCTAAAATCAACAGCCACTTGTATAGAAATGTGTGTTGTCTACGATGAGAACCTTCTTTTGGTGCGCGTGCGTGTGTGTGTGTGTGTGTGGGGGGGGGGGGGGGGTAGGGGGGATTGCTTGAGAACTGAGCTGGGTGGAAGCGTTAGCAATCAAAACACTAGGCTTCCTTGAATTAGCTTGTCAGGGTTCCTTGAATTCTGGTGTAAACCTCATATCTGGAGGAAACGAAAACCAAGGCAATGATACATGAACATTATTAAGTTAGTAACAATATAAAAATTTGTGATTCAGAGGGAAAAAATAAAGTATGAACACACAAGATGACTACCATACCATGGGACAATAGGACTGAGGTGGACAGAAGCACTTTTTTTTTCCTTTCGCACACAACTACTATTTAGGAGCTATTATTTTAGAAAATAGATGGACATCCATGCAACTGCAAACCTCTGTTGTGGTACTATTAGAGCAGAGTTTTAGTACTTTCATTCACTCTGTCCACCAAAAAATTTAGAAGCCTGAGTTATCAGCCAAAGAAAATTTCAGGTGGCGTTCCATGTTCCCCTAAAATGTAGCCAGCACACTGTCCTGTGCAATTTGTGTATTTGAATTAGAGCAGAGTTCAAGTACTTTCATTCAATCATTGAATTAGAAAACAAATACCTCTTCAGATAGCGAGGTTAATAAACTGAATTTTCAGTAGGTACAGAAATAAAGCGTGCATTTGTGTATTTGAATCCTACTATCTCCAATCTCCTAATAACAAGGATTGCCTGTAGACATGGATGGAAAGCTAGAGTATGACAAAACCAACAGAAGGAGTACCACAAATCATTTTTGGAGGTAGCCTAAATATAATATGTGGCAAGGCACTGATGAAAGTCCCCAAACAGTATTATAGAAAATTGGAGCAGTTGTAAAGGAAGGTACAAAGAGAAGCCAATCTTCATGCACACGAATGTTTAGCTTCTACAACCTTAGCGTGGCAGGTCCTGGCACTCTCAATGCAACTGAACATTTTCTTCCATGAATAACCAAAAATGGCATTAGCTGATATCATTCAAGAACTATATGTTTAAACACCATGCCTAACGAAAAAGCTATGCAAGCTGCACGGGAAAAAAGGCCACACACCAAGATAGTCTTATTGACCTCAACACAGCAGACCAGATGTAGATGCACATAGCTGCACAAATGAACAAATTAGGATAACCCTCCAACATAGGGGAAACATAATGGAAAAAACGCACTACCCACCGGCACTGTCACTAATGTGATTAAATATAACTACCACCAATTGCAGATAAACCATTAGTATGGTGATTGAGGTGTCATACCTGGTAGAAAATGAATGAGCAGTGGAGCAACCACAGACGCAGGGCAGAGGAGGAGTGAGGTAGGGCAAGATCCAACCATTGAGATGAGCTGTGGTCGACTCCAAACACCGCCGGAGAGGAAGAGGCCACGCATAGCCGAGGCCCTCGACGGAGGCACCTAGGGTTTCGTTGCGCACAGGAGGGATGCCGCGCCGGGGCACCCGCGGCAGCGGCCCACGGCGGAGCCCCTCGTGCCGTACGATGGCCGGAGCCGGCCGCCGGCAGGGCTAGCGCGCGGCGCCGCCAGGGGGCGCCCTCGCACTGCCAGCGCTCCACGCGGTGAGGCAGCAGGGCTGGGAGATGGGGCAGAGGGTGGGAGAGACGGAGGAAGGGAAGGCGGGGGCGGGGCAGGCGCGGCGGAGGCGGGGGGAGGCGGCGTGCCGCGGGAGGAGAGGCGTCGGGGGTCGGGATTTTTTTTTTTTTTTGATCTGGGTCGGGGGTCGGGAGGGGAGGGGAGAAAAGCTACGGTAAATATTTCGTGGGTGAAAATGAATCAGAAGACGACGTATATATTTGTTTCGGTGGCTTCTCATCAGGAGTTGAGGAAGGGACCAAGAAGCGGGACTAGACCGTCAAAATAACATAAGAAGCTGCTTCTATCAAGATTTGTTCTGAGCAATCTGGATCCTTGGATGCAAGATCCAACGGCGGGAAAAAATTCGGGTGATTTACTTATCTTAAAACCAAAATAGGCCATTGCGGGGGAAAACACAGAGAAGTGAAAAAAATAGGCCATTGCCGTCTCTACTTTATATACTTTATATAGGCACTTCGTTATTTCTCAAAATGCCCTTATATGGCACGACTTATGACCTTGGTCATGCCATATGCGTTGGTGGTGGACTAACTAAACACGTCAGCACGTCTAGAGAACACTTTTCATATAGACGTTGATGTGTGACACAATACTGAGTCACGCCATTGTGGTTCACGGATGGTGTGACTGGCCAGCTGAGTGAAGCCACCTCATATGCCGAGAAACAACAATGTTTTCGTCCATTGATTGGTAGGTGTTTTCATTCTTTTTTAGTTTTTTTAATCTAAAAAAAGGATCTATGCATCTCCAAAATTCTTCAAAAAATATTAAGTACAGTAGATGCTAAAAAATAAGCATAAACTATTTAACCTGTATCTGGCGTCATAACTCTTGTAGTTTTGAAATTAAAATTCTTGAAGGACCGAGAACGGCGACCAGAAAGGGCTCAATGGGAGCCTCAAATTTCTCACGAAATATTCGGATCACTCTTCCCAAAAACACAATCTAGTTGATGGGTGCTCAACTCCCCCGAGCAACACGAGCGGGGATTCAGACGAAATCGGAGAAATGAAAACTCATCGGCAGTGGAGAAAATCTCACCAGAAACATCAAAGATTGAGTTCTCAACCCCTATGGGAAAGAGGCAAGAACTCAGAGCAAATAAGCAAAAAAACAGAGGGCCAACGGACGCTGGAAAGACATGCGACGGACGCTGAGAAGACAGGTAACAGACGCACCGTTGAGGTGCGACGGACGCTGAGCGAGCGTCTGTCGACCTTACAGTGAGCCTGTTTGGCTGGGAACCCGACGGACACGTCCGACGCGAGGCCGACGGACGCTGGCGAGCGTCCGGCGCCACCAACACGCGCGCGGACAAACGTCGCGATGGACGCTGGCTTGGGTGAGCCCTAGCGTCCGACGCAAAATGACGAAGCGTCCGTCGCCCCCGATCAGAGCGCAGTAAACGCGAAACTCGATTTCTCTTCCCCAAATCCTTCCAAAACCTAACCAAATCTTCACCAATAGTCACCAAATTTTGTGGGCATGATCCCAAGACTACGGAGGAGCTATCCCGAAAAAATCATCGCTCAATTTGGTTCGAATTAACGGGAAACCGAGGATTTTGGGAAGAACTCAAGAACCAACGAACTTGGCAAAGAAACCCGCCACCGGTAGCTTTCGGCTCAACTACTGAACCCCGAGTTTTGAGGCCCAAACTCGGAAACCGTCCACCGATGGTTTTGAGGCCCAAACCACCAAACCACTCGACCCGAACCACCTTGTCCTCGCCCGGTCGGACTCCAAGTCCCATGAGCCTCTCGCTCAACCCGCTCGTCCGCCGTCTTGACTCGGTCAACTCGATCTACCTCCATGTCTTCTCGCGCTCGCCAGTGCCAAGTACTAGCCACCACAGCTAGTCCGCCGGGGCCCTGGTCCGTCGATCCGAGCCCCGTTTCTGCCCTTCACCGCTCTCGGTCCATCGGCACGGCAAGCCTCTACTCGACCTTCACCATGTCATTGACCACTGTCTCCGGGCCTAGCACCTGCACACCACAAGCCGATAGACAGACACACATTTGCTTTCGTAAAGATTAGTGAAACTGCTCAAACTGAAACGCCCAAATATTGATCAATCACTCATCACAATTAAACAACTTAGGCACATATCAACCATGTGTTCACAATTCTTACCATGATACTATATTTGAGTCTTATATTAACCTATTTAGCCACAAAATAAACTCTAGAAGTTTAGAAAAATATTATCTAAATTCATTGTTCAAAATCTAGAGTTTTGTCATGTAATTTTCTAGTACATGTGTTCAAGCGAAACCCAAAAGTTGCTTAATAAAGCACATGCTTAAAATTAAGGCTTATTTCTGCAGGTATGATGCCAGATACAGCAAGCAAAATAAGTCATGCTTATTTCTAGCGTGTACTTAAAGTTTTTGAAGAATTATATACACACACACTTTGTTTTGGACCAACAGAAAATAACGGAACTATTTGGATTTCTACATCTAAACTTTAGTGCATATTTTAGTTCACGTTTGATATCTAAAGCTCTAATGTGAGGTGGACTAAAACATAGAGCTAATTTTAGACCACTTATTTGGAGTTGTAGCTCTAAAATTTAGAGGGAGAATCCAAACATGACCTAAAACATCTACTCCCTCCATCCCAAAATATAAGATATTTGAAGAATCTTGGAGCTAGAGTCAAAGCATCTGAAGTTTGACCAAAGAATATAGAGAATATTATAAGATTTATAACATCAAATAGATCTACTATGAAAATATAATTGGTAAAGAATCTAATAATACTTAGTTGACATCATAAATGTTATTATATTATCATATAAGTTTAGTCAAACTTGAGATACTTTAATTAACTCTCTAATATTCTTAGATGTCTTATAATTTGGGATGGGGGAGTAACAACTAATGGATGACACAAATATGTGGCACGCTATAGGTAATGGTGTACGTGACTCAACCTGCTTTAGGCCTTGTTCGTTTTTATCGGATTGACCCATTCTAGGTGACATTCCCGGATGGATTGTTGTGGTCCGTTTTCAATCCGGATGGAAACTGAAATGTGTGTTCGTTTTATGCTGGTCCAGAATAAAAATTGATCGGAACCAAAAACTTGGCCGTGTTTAGTTCCGGATTCGGGGGTGGCCGAATCGACACAGTGCCACCCCCGAACACTGTAGCACTTTTGTTTTTTATTGCTAATAATTGTCCAAAAATTAATTAATTAGGCTTAAAATGTTCGTCTCGTAAAGTACAACAAAACTGCACAAATAGTTTTTGATTTCATCTACATTTAGTACTCCATACATAGATCGACATTTCGATGTGATGGGGAATCTTCTTTTTGCATAGTGAAATTTGGGGGTGAATTTGGGGAACTAAACAAGGCCCTTGCTTCTCTTTTTGTTGTCTACATGATTCGGAACGAATCCGGACCTTCTACCCTCTGAAATTAATCTTGAGCTGAAATAAATGATAGGGACGGATTCACTTGTTCCTAGTTCGAAATAAATTAGCTCCTGTATTAAATCTTCCACAAACGAATAAGACCTTAGTCACACCATCCATTTGGCAGGAGTCAGCGAGAATCATCACCTCAGGTGCGACCCAGTACTGTACCACGTTGGCAGCCAGCTTACATGGAAAGCAATCTCTTAATTAATGTGCTAGTGGTTTACGTACGTGAAATGCACTAGTACAGAAAACATTTTTAGAGGCGGTGGTAGAGACATTTATACAGGCGGTCAAGCCCACCGCCTGTACTAGGGGTCAGTACTAATCGGCCCACAGTACAGGCACAGCCCGCCTGTGAAAAAAGGGTTTTCACAGGCGGCTCACTTTGTCAGTCCATAGGCGGCTCACTTTGTCAGCCGCCTGTGAAAATCCATTTTTCACAGGTGGCTCACTCTGTGTATCGCCTGTGTAATTATTTTTTTTATTTCAAATTTCAATATTTGCCTTCACACTGTACTATATTTGTCACACACACACACATATATATATAAGATATGCAAACATGAACCATAAAATTGTATCATACATACAACACATATAAATATTACAGATGTGTCCACACGAAATCAAACATCAAGCATAAAATTACATATAATACACGTCATTTCAAGTTATGAGTTCAACCATTTGGTGTTTACATGTCATTTCGTTTCAAGTTTAGACCTGCTAGGTCTGTCAGCGCTCTAAATCCTTCACTTGCTAAATCACCGGCTTCATCAAAATATGATCCGGTACTTGAAATTATTTCTCTCATAATAAAACTGCACAAGTCTGCTACTATATTTTCCATAGTTTTTGGAGTGAATGACACGTCCTTTCCTTTGCTTCTCGGCTGGAAACAAAGTTTAAAAGCATCATTGACACATGTCTAATATTAATATTTCCAACTTTAATGAGAAAACTTCATACATAGATATTTTTTACCATATTTTTGTCCCTGACGTATCGTCCCCGCTGTCTTATGAACTCACACACATAGTATCCACAGTAGACCGATCCAGGTGGTTGCTTGTGGCACTATGTAATTAATGAGCAAAAGATTAAACTAAAATTGTCATGCCTTGTGTATTATTTATATGATGATATGTGTTCGGACAACTTACCAGATAATGGTGTTGTATCGTCAATGGCACACTAGGATCTGAGCGGGTGGCGTCGACCGATCCTTTTTGCTTCTTATAAAACCGCCATGCCCTGTAGATATCGAATATAAAACACTATAGTTATTTAGAAACTCTAATTCATATAAGTACAGATGTGGTTGCATGTTGGCTCACCTTTCTAAATGAATCAGGAATGTTTGATACGACTGAGGAGGACAATGTAAGAAGTCTAGGACAAGCACCTTCCCTTCGAATGGATAAATATAAAAAACAATCCAATGGTCACTGCATGAATAAACGAGTGAGCGACACATGTACTTAGGGTTAACACGATAATTTGAAGTACGTATACGAGGTCACGCTTACCCAAAGTTGTAGGGTGCCAATATAAAATCCCTGTACTTATATCTCAGCATTGCTCTAACGAGATTGAGGGCATATGTGTCCTCGTATTTTCGTTGCAATTCCTTTACAGCTTCTGCAACTTGTTCTGGTGTTTTGTCCTTCTCTATCTTTGCTCTATCTTCATTTGTAAGTATAAATTTGTGCATATTTTCTTGTAACCTGATTGGACTCAGGTAACCAACCATCGTGCCTGTAGTTAACGATCTCTGATCGTGGTCTTGCAAACTACATACAACATCCACATATTAGAGTTTATCACATTCCAAATTTAATAATAACAATATGTGTGCATGAGTGATACTTACAGGCACCAGATTGTAATGAGTTGGACGTCAAGTTTCCTATAGTTCAATAGCAGGTGCATGTCCTCGAAGATAACAAATGCCTCGCTTTTATCCTTGCCAGTAGCAAACACGTTTGCTGGTATGTCAACACTAACTGCATGCAGACCAGCATTCACTGCTCTCATGTACCAGTCATGAAACCTTTTTATGGTCCATGGACCATTTTCAAGCACCGTCCATTACAGCATAGGTCTTCCGGGCACATAGTTACTGAGGACATTGACATAATCATCAACCGTTGGCTTTCTTATATCCTTAAGGGTCAATGGTGTACTTGATGGCGGTTCGACATGTACATCGCCACTTGGGGCTTCCTTTGTTGGTGGCACGGCTTCAGTTGCTTGGCCGGCGGCTTCCTTATTCTGTGACGGTTCGAGCTCAACGACTCGTGCCGTCCGCTGCTTTCCAATCCCTTTCAGAAATAGAATTGTGCCTGCTGCTTTCCCCTTTTTTGGCTCATAGGGAGAAACTAATTTTGGAATTGGAAATTTCTTTGCCTTCTTGGAGGCCGGTGCTTGTAGGGGAGTTTGCTCTGCTTCCTTATGCTTTGGTGGTGGCGGGGGAGTTTGCTCTACCTCCTTCTCTGGTGTTGTGTCCTTCTTGGCTGGCGGAGTCTGCTGCTCAGGCATGTTTTTGGTTAGCCCTCGAGCTCATCCAGCGAGAATGACATATCATATATTGGAGATGACGATGGTGGCTCATAAATATACGGGGATGCTGGGGCATGCATTGGCGATGCTGGCTGTTGACTTGTTTCGGCCTCTTGGGATGCTTGATGCACTGGTGGAGAGGGTGCCGTTGGTGGATCAATCAACCTTACGTACCGTCTCGGCCATTGTATGAAGTTCTTGATTGCTTGTCCAAGCTTCTCTATACCCTCAGAGGTCGGGATGTCGATGAAGTCGTCTTCATATGCACTCTCGACCATCAACACTTCCACCTTGCAGTATGCATCTTGCATCTCGACACCATGGAACATACGTCCAGGGATGGCATTGCCTGTGGCCACTTGCTTTGTATGTTGATTTCTAAGGCCATATCCAATTAACAATGAGTAAGGCCAAGGTTTATCAATATCGTCAACTGGATAATGGTCCTTATTTGATGTTGACGCTATACTGCTTTGAAAGGGCATAGATTGTGTGGCCATCTCCTGGCTACCCAAGGGTTGAGCTGGGACATGCTGCATATATGAAGGAGCTTGTGATGTCATCTGTTGAGCAGACACTGCTCCCGCCAACCGCTTCATCACTTCAGGATCAGGGTTTTTAACGAAGTCTTCCATCAAATCCCTAAATTTTTTTGGCAGCCTGCTGCTCAAAAAAATCCTTCAATTGCTCCTTATGTCATTCTCTTTTCTTATACATGCCTTTCCACTCTTCACCAAACCCTTCTTTCCAGGTGGTTCTGGATGAGACGCCCCGTACACAACCTGGATGCTCGGGGTTACCTACAACATGATATTTAATGTCAGTGTCGATTTCTATTTTACTCGAACAAAATGGAAAATATAATTTTGTTACCTAGAGCATGGGAAAGGCTGTCCCTCTCCCTCTGTGACTTGAAGGCACCTGTCTTTTCCAGGTTTGTTGCTTCCAAAACCTTCTCGGCAACTGGCTTGATCTCATCGGGACAGGAGATCTCATCGCTCTCAGTGTTTGCCTTCCGAGCGCGAAGCCAATTCGCACTTCGTTCTGGCACTATATCTGTCAATGCCAACTTGCCCTCTCTCCTCTTTGCTTCGTCTTTTGCCCTCCATTTAGGAATCTTGGTCTTGTAACCGCCAATGCCCACTAGTAGAAAAATCATTTTTGCTGCCACGTCGTTTTTTTCCACAGCCGGTTCACAATTTCGTGACGCCAGTACAAAAAATAGGGTGGGCCCAGCAAGAGAACCGCCTGTGTAAATACCTGTAGAGTTAATTTTTTTGATTTTTGTAAACGATCTCTGATGGAAAAACTTTGTACATGAAAGTTGTAGATCTCGAAAAGTTATGAAACTTTGTAGTTCACAACTTTTTCATTTGAAATCATCTTGTCATCGAAAATTACGTTTGAATGTGTCAAATTTGAAATTTAAATTTTTGTAAACGACCTCGGATGAAAAAACTTGCTACATGAAAGTTGTAGGTTTCGAAAAGTTATGAAACTTTGTAGTTCACAACTTTTTCATTTGAATTCATTTAGTGGCTCAAACAATTAATTTACACTCGGTTTAGTATAGAATATAAAGAAGTACTAACGAATCTAAACACAAGTGAGTCATGGGTGGAGTGGTAGAGGAGGTACCGCGCGAGGGTGAGGTTTCGGGTTCGAATCCCCGGCGGAGCGCGTTCGCGAATTTTACACGAAAAAATGCTCGACTTGCGACTTTAATACTGTGCTTGTCCCAGGATTTAATTTTTTTTCGATTTTAAAAACGCGATTTTATTCTGCGGATTAATACAGGTGGCTGACAAAGTGAGCCGCATGTGAAAACCTTGTTTTCACAGGCGGCTCACAGCCCGCCGCCTGTAATGTGGGCCGATTAGTACTGACCCCCAGTACAGGCGGTGGGCTTGCCCGCCTGTATAAATGCGTCTACCACCGCCTCTAAAATTTTTTTTTGTACTAGTGGCCGAGGTGGTGGTGGTACTTGTTCTTCTTCGCAAGTCTTGAGGCGGCTTGGCTCTTAGCCTTGGAGTCGTCGGAGTTTTTTATGACACTGAAACGTGCCCACTGTTCTGCTGTAATAGGGTACCGCTTCATTGGGTCCCGCCCCTTCTGCAGCCACTTTTTATTCATATCGTGCCTATAGCCCCGGAATGATATTGCTAACTGCTTCATGACATGACCCTTGACCAAACCTTCTGTTCCCTCTGGTAAAATAAACTTAGTGCACAATCGAGTCCAATAATTTGTCCTCTTTACTTCAGGCACCATACTCCAATCACTCCAGGTGATATCAAATTCTTCCTTTACTAACCATCCAATGACGGCCCTAAATTTGGGTAGCACCTCTAGAGGTGCTAAGGGCTCTCCGCTCGGGCTAATCTCTGTAATCTTATAAACTTCTTCTGGAAATCTATTCCTTCCTCTATCTCCTCGTGCTCGATCACTCTTTTTCTATGTACTTCTTCGATCACTCTTTTTCTATGTACTTCCTCTATCTTCAGGCTCGTAATTAGGATCACGTTCCAACTCAAGACGGGCCTTCTTAGCTCTAGGAGATTCACGTGGTGATACGCTCGGGCTCCAATAAGGTTCGGATCCAGAGGAGTCAGATCCAGGTGTACCTACCTGGGCATCGGCCTGCTCAGTATTTGATGGAGTACTCATCTGCATGAAACCCTAATATTAAATAGGAAACCCTATTTAACAAACTAATTATTATTTCACAAACCCTAATTATGTATGAAATATAAGTATTTCACAAACTAATTTCCCCTTCTTGTATACCTTTGGATTCTATATTATTTACTAACCCTAGGTACATGAAATATTAACTAACCGTAATTAACAAACCTTTAATTAAAAACTTAATTAATTCACGAAACCTAGGTACATGAAATAATAACTAACCCTATTAAACAAGCCTTTAATTAACTAAATTAATCCACAAACCCCAATTAAGTACATGAAATAATAACTAACCCGAATAACTAATAACACTAACTAATAAAACTAACTAATAAAACTAAATTAACTAACTAATAAAACTAAATTAATCCACAAACCCTAATTAAGTACATGAAATAATAACTAACCCGAATAACTAATAAACACTAACTAATAAAACTAACTAATAAAACTAAATTAACTAACTAATAACACTAACTAAATAAAACTAAATTAACTAACTAATAAAATTAACTAAAAAAACTAAATAAAACTAACTAATAAAACTAAATTAACTAACTAATAAAACTAAATTAACTAACTAATAACACTAACTAAATAAACTAACTAATAAAACTAAATTAACTAACTAATAAAACTAACTAATAACACTAACTAATAAAACTAAATAAAACTAACTAATAAAACTAAACTAACTAACTAATAAAACTAACTAATAACACTAACTAATAAAACTAAATAAAACTAACTAATAAAACTAAATTAACTAACTAATAACACTAACTAATAAAACTAACTAATAAAACTAAATTAACTAACTAATAAAACTAAATTAATCCACAAACCCTAATTAAGTACATGAAATAATAACTAACCCGAATAACTAATAACACTAACTAATAAAACTAACTAATAAAACTAAATTAACTAACTAATAAAACTAAATTAATAAACTAATAAAACTAAATTAACTAACTAATAACACTAACTAAATAAAACTAAATTAACTAACTAATAAAACTAAATTAACTAACTAATAAAACTAACTAAATAAACAACTAAAAAAATTAAATAAAAATAACTAATAAAACTAACTAAAAAAACTAACTAAAAAAACTAAATAAAACTAACTAATAAAACTAAATTAACTAACTAATAAAACTAAATTAACTAACTAATAACACTAACTAATAAAACTAAATTAACTAACTAATAAAATTAACTAAAAAAACTAAATAAAACTAACTAATAAAACTAAATTAACTAACTAATAAAACTAAATTAACTAACTAATAACACTAACTAAATAAACTAACTAATAAACTAAATTAACTAACTAATAAAACTAACTAATAACACTAACTAATAAAACTAAATAAAACTAACTAATAAAACTAAACTAACTAACTAATAAAACTAACTAATAACACTAACTAATAAAACTAAATAAAACTAACTAATAAAACTAAATTAACTAACTAATAACACTAACTAATAAAACTAAATTAACTAACTAATAAAACTAACTAATAACACTAACTAAAAAAACTAAATTAAACTAACTAAAAAAAGGTAAGGCGGCCTGCCAGGCCCAGCAGGCCCAGCAGGCGCTCGGGCGCGCGCGCGGCGGCGCACATGGCGGCCGCCGCCGCACCGATCGGAGCCGGGCTCGACGGTGGCGGGGGCGGAGTTCGGAGCGGATCCTAGCTACCTCGCGGCGCTCCGGCAGCTGCTGGTGGAGGAGTGGCGGCGGCAGTGGCGGCGGCGCGTAGGCGGACGATGGAGCAGCGGCGGCGGTGGAGCAGCAGCGGCGGTGGAGCAGCGGCGGCGGAAGTGGCGGCGGCGCGTAGGCGGCGGACGGTGGAGCAGCGTCAGCGGTGGAGCAGCGGCGGCGGATTTCGGCAGCCTGACGGCGTCCAAATTCAGAACTCGCGCCTCCGGAACTTAGAAACTTTCGGCAGCGCGCGCGGGAATTTATTATGGAGCACATTAGTACAGGCAGGTCATATTGACCACCGCCTGTGAAAATATTTTTACAGGCGGTGGTCAATGAGGACCGCCTGTACTAATGTATTAGTACAGACAGCGGTCACGTCTGTACTAATACATTAGTACAGGCGGCCCTCATTGACAGCCGCCTGTACTAATGTTTTTTTCATTTTCAGTTATTTAATTTAGTTAGTTAATTTAGTTTAGTTAGTTAGTAATTAATGGTATGTTAATTAGGGTTAGTTATTATTTTATGTACTTAATTAGGGTTTGTGGATTAATTTAGTTAGTGTTTATTAGTTAGTTTAGTTTGTTAATTTAGTTTGTTAATTAGTTAGTTTATTTAGTAATTAGTTAATTTAGTTAGTTTATTTAGTAATTAGTTAATTTAGTAATTAGTTAATTTAGTTTTATTAGTTAGTTTATTTAGTTAGTGTTATTAGTTAGTTAATTTAGTTAGTTAATTTAGTAATTAGTTAATTTAGTTAGTTAATTTAGTTAGTTTATTTAGTAATTAGTTAATTTAGTTAGTTAATTAAAGGCTTGTTTAATAGGGTTAGTTATTATTTCATGTACCTAGGGTTCGTGAATTAATTAAGTTTTTAATTAAAGGTTTGTTAATTAGGGTTAGTTAATATTTCGTGTATCTAGGGTTAGTAAATAATATAGAATCCAAAGGTATACAACAAAGGAAAATGTAAACATCTGCTTAATAAGAAAGAGTAGCATTAGGTACAAATGATAAGTGATACATTAATTAGTTACATGATAAACAATCTAGCGTGCTACAGTCCTTCCTTGTCCATCATGGCGCACCCAGGGCAAAGACGTTTGCGGGATACTTTTCTCTACATTTTTGATCTTTTCTTCAAAGTTTGTAAAAAGAGACATCTCGCTGAACTGATTAACATCCTCTAAATCCATTACACCATCAACTCCTATAATTTGTTGCTTTCCAGGGATTGCTACGTGCTTTGGCTTTTGGGTACTTTTCTTTTCATTCGTAGATAGAATTTGTTCCACATAGAACACCTCTGCGGCACGGTTAGCAAGGATCCACAGATCATCTTTGTAACCTACTTTACTTAGATCAAGAACTCTTTGGCCATAGTTATCCACAGTGACGTGTTTATCTTGAACCCATCGACATCGGAACATTGGAATCTGCAGGCGTGGACCATATTCAACCTCCCATATGTCATCAATGAATCCAAAGTATGTAGTTTCTTCACCAGTTGTATCATCTACAGCCTCACATCGAACGCCACTATTCTGGGCCATGCGCTTGGTGTCCCTAAAACTGGTGGAAAATGTGAAGCCACTAATGTCATAGCGCTGCCATGATATGACCTGGCTTGATGGTCCAGATGCTAAAATCTTGATGGTTTCTGATTCATCTGTCATGTCCAAATTCTTTAGCCATGCGGTGAACCAACGCTTGTGTTCCTTGTGTACCCAATCATTTGTGCATCCTGGATTCTCCTCACGAAGATCTTTCATGTGCTGCTTGATGAATGGGTCCATTATTATGAGTTGTTGTAGTATGCTGTAATGTACCTCTAGGACTATGTTGTAATCTGGCGGGATGAATGATTTTCGTCCCATCCTCCCTCGTCCACCAAGCCTTCCCTCATGTCGCAACGGAGGCAAACCAATTGATACCTGGTCTTTTAGGAGATTATTACATAATGGTCCTCCAGACTCAATGGCCTCTTCTGTAGTGTATGCCTCTATCATGGAACCCTCCGGATGAGCACGATTTGCCATATAGCCATTCAATATTGACATGAAACGCTCATACGTCCACATTTCATGGAAATACATGGGGCCCAATGCCTCAATTTGAGGCACCAAATGAACAATAAGGTGTACCATGATATCAAAGAACGATGGGGGAAAGCACATCTCCAACTGGCTCAATGTCTCTGCGGCAAATTTCTGTAGGGACTCTAACTCATCACGGATAATTACCTTCTCAGATATCTTATTGAAGAAGTAGCACAACCGTGTGATTGCCATCTTTAAAAACACTGGATTTATAGCCCTGATGGCAATAGGAAGAAAAGTGGTCAACATTACATGACAATCATGTGAGTTATAGTTGGTGAGTGTAAGATCTTTCATCGAAACAAGACTCCTTATGTTGGAGCAGAAACCAGATGGAACTTTTAAATTCTTCAACCACACACACATTGCATGTTTCTCATCTCTGTTCAGGTTATAGCTTGCTGCCGGTAGATGGTACTTCCCATTCTCTAGGAGTACAGGGTGAAGTTCTTTTCTGATCTTTAAATGTTGCATGTCCAAACGTGAATTGAGACCTTCCTCTGTCTTACTCTTTATGTCTAGCAAAGTTCCAACTACGCGGTCAAACACATTCTTCTGAACATGCATACCATCGATCGCATGTCGTACGTCTAAGTCTTTCCAGTACGATAAGTACTTAAAGAAAATAGACTTCTTCTTGAATGTGTCCCCCTCATTTTTCTTCACAACCTTTCTTGGTTTCCCATCTTTGGTCTTTTTTCCAAACACAAACTTGACATTCTCAACTATCTTATACACTCTATGCCCTTTACTATAACCTGATGGAGCAGTAGATTTTGATTCATCCATATTGTCAAAGTACTTATTCATCTTTTGTAAGTGGTACTTATGGCCTGCCGGTAGCCACCTCCTATGCCTCATGTACACTATCTTGTTAGATGAAGGAAGAGACACGTGCCATGTTCCATCTATGCACTCTACACAACCAACCTTTCCCTTAAACTGGTCTGATAATGAGAAGAGAGCAGGATAATCATTAATTGTGACAATAATAATTGCTCTCAGTGTGAATGTCTCTTTACGGAACGCATCGATCATTTTGACACCCACTTCCCATAGTATTTGCATCTCTTGCATTAAGGGCTCTAGAAATACATCCATATCAACTCCAGGTTGTGTAGGTCCAGAAATAAGAATGGTTAGCAAAAGATATTTTCTTTTTTGACACAACCATGAAGGAAGGTTGTATATTGTCATGATCACTGGCCATGTGCTGTGCGTGCTGCTCCTCTCGGCAAATGGATTCATTCCATCAGTACTCAGAGCAAACCTTACATTTCGTGGGTCCTCAGCAAAGTCTGGATATTTCTTATCGAATTCTTGCCATTGCTTTGCATCGGCTGGATGTCGTAACTTTCCATCATCTTTCCTTTCATCAGAAGCATGCCAGGTCATAAGTTCCGCATCATCAGGGTTTGCAAACAAACACCTCAAACGATCAACCACAGGGAGATACCATATCACCAATGCAGGAATTCTTCTCGACGCATAATAGTCCACTTCGATATTGCTAGTGGGCTTTGAACGTTTGTCTTGTTGAGTCTTTGTTTGCGTCTTCTTTCACTTCCTCCCTGAAGAAACAGAGGCTGCATTCTCTTTCTCTTGATAATCTTTATTCGTCTTGTACCTACTAGCACCGCAGTTTGGACAACTGTCTAAGTCTTTATACTGATCACCCAGATATAGGATACAATGATTTCTACATGCGTGGATCTTCTCAACACCCATCGTAAGTGGACTGACTAGCTTCTTTGCATAGTACGTGTTAGCAGGCACTTTGTTCTCCGTAGGAAGAAGGTCTCCAAGTACACGCAATAAATCATTGAAACTAGCATCGGACCAACCATATCTAGCCTTAATCGTCAGAAACTGAAGAACAACCCGTAGTGTCGACCACTCTTTGGTACAACCTTTCGACTCGTCGTACAAAGGCTCTTCTGCTGCCTTCTTCAAGGCTTCCATTCGCTTCATGAAGAATATTGATGGATCCGCACAACGGTTCATTATTGCCTTTAAGAAATCTGCATCTTCAATGGCATCAGTGTTAACATGCTGAGTTTCATTAACATCGGACGTAGAATTATGAGTTTGATTGACATCTGACATAACATGATGGGTTTCATTGATATCTGGCATAGCATCACATTCATTGAGATATGGCATTGGACCCTCCACATTGATGTTACTTGCAGTGTTGTCAGTTGTCCGCATATAAGGTGTAGAACTACCCTCACCATGTTTTGTCCAAATCAAGTAGTCCTCCACAAATCCTCTGCAAACCAGATGAGAAGTGATTGCTTCCACATTGTCAAATACCACAATATTTTTACAGTCAGCGCATGGACAACATATGTGCTTCGCCTTTGTTCTCTGAGCATGTATCTTCACGGCATCAATAAAGTTTTGGACCTCCACTACATAAGATGGGTCTAATCTTGATAAGTTGTACATCCATAATGACCTCTCCATATTTATCTGTAATTAGTTAGGAAAATATTGTATGTCACTCTAAAAACAAAACGAAAATAATTCCTCATAACTAAGATTCTATCCTCCATCAATTAAATAGATATGAAAACCTACCTCTTACAGAATTTACAAAATAAAAAATTTAAATAATTATTTAAACTCATTTTTATAATTATAAGAATTAATTAAACGGAGATGGCATCTTGATTAACAAACCCTAAGTATAAGCAAAAATAACAAACCCTAATTAACAAACCCTAAGTACATGAAATACTAACTAACCCTAATTAATAAGCCATTAATTACTAACTAAATTAATTAACTAACTCTAAGTACATGAAATATCTAACCCTAAATAATAAACCATCAATTACTAACAAAAATTATTGAAAAACCTAAGCTACATGAAATAATAACTAACCCTATTTAACAAACCCTAAGTATAGACAATAATAACTAACCCTAATTAACAAAACATTAACTACTAAATTAATTCATAAACCCTAAGTATTCTATTACATAGATCTACTCACAAGAATTCTAAAAAGTATTTATTTTCTATAATCCGAGCAAAATACAATTTACTATGAATTTATAAAAAAAATAGCTAAAACTCTCTCTCTTGCCCTAGATATGAACCCTAACCCTAGATTTAGAGCACCTCCAATACAAGAATTGAACCAAAGAATCACTAAAAAAAATAGCGGCAACGACACTAACTAACCTTTTGGAAGTTTCTCACCAAAGAAATGAAGTTCAAAACATCCCCCCTTGGAATCGCCACCTCTGTGTCGGCCACTGTGCACACAGCACGGGAGTAACTGTTCTTGTCTGGAGGTTGAAGAAGGGAATTTATTGCAGCATTAACACATGCGGTTGGTAAGGAGGACCGCCTACACAGGCGGTTGATAATGTCAGCCGCCTGTGTAAATGGTATTTACACAGGCGGTTGTCATTGTAAACCGTATGTGTAAATACAGGTATTTACACAGGCGGTAGAGATAGGAGAGCCGCCTGGGTAAATGGTTTTACACAGGCGATTCTCTTGCTGGGCCCACCCTATTTTTTGTACTGGCGTCATGAAATTGTGAACCGCATGTGAAAAAAAAAACAACATGACAGCAAAAATGATTTTTGTAGTAGTGATGTGTTCTCTCGATGTTCCATTACGTCTACTTAGTCATGCTAGTGTATATGGTGTAATCCAGGTTATCAGTTGCAGGACAGCCTCTTGCACGATTAAAAGTGTTAAGTCTCTGAAAATTAGTTTGAAACATGTTCTTTTTAATAACATTCTCCCTCCGTTTCATGATAGATGACGTTATAGATACGTGCAGGTCAAATTTTCTTAATTTTCTCCAAATAAATTTATTATAAAAGTATACTCAATGATTTATCTAAACATACTAATTATGAATTATAAATATTATTATTCTTTTATATATAATTTATTAAAGTTTAAAAAAACTGACTTATCGGGAAGCGAGAATGATTTTTATTTTAGGACACAAGGAGTATTACTCTCTCTCTCTCTATATATATACATATATATATATATATATATATATATATATATATATATATATATATATATATATATATATATATATGAGATTTGCTAAATTTCAGGTGCCTGAAATTTAGTTTCCTTTTAGTCGACAGTTATTGTATATATTTTAGACTAAAATTACAGTTTTAGTTTGTTGCAATTTATGTAGACACAGTCTGCAGTTTTTTATTTCAGAAACAAAAAACCTGTTAAACAAAACTATAAACCTGACAAAATCTTATAAATGTTGGCACAAAGACAATTCAACAATTACAATTATTTCTATAGGATGACAAGGACAAAAATTTAATATGTTATAACACAAAGACAAATAATAAAATACAAAATTAACAAATAACTTATATTAGTTAGTGATAGTGTTGCCTGAAATCAACTTAAATTTCAGGCATCTGAACTATAGTAAAAGTGTATATATATGTTCCAAATTTTAAGTCACTTTGATAGTTTTTTTGATTTATCTATTTGGCTATATATGGACATATTGTTTTATTTTAATGCATATAACAGAATTATTGTACCTAAAAAATTAATACGACTTAGAGCATCTTTAAGAGATTAGCTAAATAGTTTTCCAAATGTAAATTTGGTTATTATAAAAAGAAAAGATATCTCCAATAGACACTATAAATGACTATTTAAATTTAGAAGATCTCTATTCTACCTCATTCGCTCTCTTTCTTTGGATAGCCTACCTCACTAGCTATCTAGATTCTTTATTTTACAGAGTCTGTTGGAGTAATCTAGTATTATCTAAAAAGAATAACTAAATCATTAAATTTGACTAGTACATTTTCAGAGTCTCTCGGACCGAGAAAGTAGTGATTTTTGTGCTAAAATAAAAACAACCATGCCACCGCATGTCCATTATATATTGGGCCAAAAACTTCCCGGGCTTCGGACGGTGTGATAAAGATTGGGCCAAACCTATTGAGATTGCACAGACATGAACTTTATTATGCATGAACATCACACAGGTTTGACCAACAACTTAAAGTAACCCATGTCAAAAAAAAACTTAAAGTAACAGTACTATTTTTTGAGTGATGGGACTAACACTATCTATTTATCTTATAGCCTCTAATACATTATGCATGTTATAATCCCACAACCCACACAAAGAAGGGGACAGCTTCATCTCAGTGCCCCTTCGCGCAGGCCGGCAGCGGTGTCCCACACAGACACTTGTTGTGCTCGTACGACGCCGCCTTGAACTGCACCATGTGCCCGCCGGTGGGTATCTCCCCGCAGAGTTCGTTGTAGCTGAGGTCCAGCAACGCCACCTTGCTGTCCCGGAGCGACACCGGCACGCCGCCGTAGATCCGGTTGTGGCCCAGGTTCGGGAACCACTACTATAGAAACGGCAATCACTGTCGGCCCATCACTGCCGATTTTGTTTGGGCCGGCAGTGATGCCCCTTCACTACTGGTTCTTTCTCTGACAGGCCCCCAATTATTGGGGGCAGGGGCAGAACCGGCAGTGAAACACCACATCACTGCCGGTTCGTGGCTTGAACCGGAAGTGATGACTCTCGGCCCTATTACTGCCGGTTCAAGCCACCAACCGGCAGTGATATGGTGTTTCACTGCCGGTTCGTGGCTGGAACCGGCAGTGAAACGTTGTACAATATAAGGCACACGAGCTCCTCTCTCTCCTCTACCCCAACAGTGAAGAATAGTGCGTGAGGAGCTCCATCTCTTCATTGTTGTGGCTGGTGAATTTCTTGATCTCCATTGTTAGTTCCTCTTCACTCTTGGATTCTCATGTCTTCTTGCTCTTGGTTAGTAACAAGCATAATTCTTTAGAATTATTGGTTTACATTGTGTCAATTTGTGTTAGAGCTATGCTAGTTTTCATGATCAAGAACAGAGATGTTGTAATTTGTGTCAATTTTTTGTACCTTTTAGATCCAAAAGTATTTAGAAAAATTGTAGCACTTTGTTTTTATTAGATAATTATTGTATAATCATTGAGTAGCTAGGTTCGAAAGATTCGTCTCGAAAATTATGGATAAAAATTATAATTAGTTATATTTATTACTTACATTTAATACTCCATGCATGTATTAAAGATTTGATGGGATGTGGAATAGATTCGGTATTTATTACTTAGATTTAATACTCCATGCATGCATTTAATACTTACATTTAATACTCCATGCTTCCATTGTTATCTATTTGTTCTCTTTATTTTTATAGCGCGACCAAATTCAAATTATATCGAAGAATATTGTTCAAAAATGCTTCTATTAATATGTTCCTATGTTTCCTCTGCTCTGCCCATCTTATTTTATTAATGCAAACATGGCTCGAGGGTGGATGTACGATCTGTCACATACAGACCCACGGTACTTGACGGGCATCGACGATTTCATCAAGCGAGCTAGAGCCAATGCTGGGGACTCACATCTTGTATTCTGTCCATGCAAAGACTGTAAGAATACGAGAAAATGGGGCGACGTGGAGCATATACGTTTGCACTTAATCACAAGGAGATTCATAAGAAACTACACGATTTGGACTCTGCATGGGGAGGTTGGTCAAAATGTTAATGATGATGTGCTCATGCCTAGTGTAACATTATTGCCTGTTTATGATTACACAGAAGATGTGCCTACCAATGCATTAGCTGACGACACTGAGGAAAATGATGGTATTTCACAGCTTCTACATGATGTGCATGGGGGATTCCTTAGTGCTTCACAGTTGAAAAAACTGGAGATGATGAGAAAGGATGCAAAAACACCATTGTTTCCGGGCTACCCAATAAGCAAACTGGAAGCCAACATCATGCTATTGGAGTTCAAATCAACGAATGGGTTGAGTGATAAAGGTTTCAATAACTTGTTAGTTATACTACATAAACTGAAAATCCACGCGTGTTCCAACGACTGCATATTGTACCGTGGAGAGAAATACAAAGACTTGGATGCATGTCCCAAGTGTAAAACTCCCCGATACAAGCAAGGACCATCAAATGATGGAAGCAAGACCAGAGGAGGGCCAGTAAAGTCCGTGTGGTATTTTCCTATAGCTCCACGAGTGCATAGGTTGTTTGCAAATGAGAAGTCAGCCAAGATGTTACGTTGGCACGACGAAGAGCGAAAGAAAGATTCAATGATGAGACACCCCGCCGATGGGTCGGACTGGAGGACTATCAACACTATGTTCTATAAGAACATCGGTGGAGAGGTAAGACATCTGTGGTTTGCTTTGAGCACGGATAGGATGAACCCGTTTGACCAGGTACGAACCAATCATAGCACTTGGCCAGTGACGCTATGTATATACAACCTTCCACCCTGACTTTGTATGAAACGGTCATACGTCCAGATGCCATTACTAATCCAAGGACCAAAACAACCTGGTAATGATATTGATGTGCTTCTAGAACCAGTGATCGATGAACTACTACAGATGTGGGAGACGGGTGTGAAGGATGTTTGGGATGAGTACAAGGAAGAACATGTCACGGTAAAGGCTGTACTTATCGCTACAATCACCGACCTACCAGGGCGAGGTTCCTTGTCTGGAGAGAAGACAAAAGGATACACTGGGTGTGTCGAGTGCTTGGACGAGACTGATGCTACACATCTACCAGAAAACAAGAAGATGGTCTACATGGGACACCGTAGGTTCCTACGTCGTGATCACCCTTACCGTAGGAATACAAAAGATTTTAATGGGACTACTGAGAAATGTGGACCTCCAAAGTATCGAGACGGGAAACAGATGCTTCAACAATTAAGCAAACTCACAAATGTTGTCCTTGGGAAGGGGGACGGGGCAGTAGCAGCGCCAACCGATAGTATCTGGAAGAAAAAATCAATCTTCTGGAAACTACCTTATTGACCACTTTTGAGTGTACGTCACTGTCTTGATCCAATGCACATAACTAAAAACGTGTGCGGTAACACACTTAACACGTTGATGAACACCGGAGGAACAAGCAAGGATTCTCTCGCGACACGCTTGGATATGCAACACCTGGGCCTCAGGAAGGAGTTACACCCAGTAACTCTTGAGAATGGCCACTTGAAACTTCCGGTGGCATCATGGACACTGAAAAAGGAGGAAAAAGAAATGCTTATTTCTTTCTTCAATGATCTCAAAATACCGAGTGGCTACTGTGGGAACCCGAAGAGGCTAGTTAACATGAGAGAACTTAAGTTTAACTATGGTTCTATGAAGGCCCATGTCTGTCATGTCATAATGACTCAATTGCTCCCAGTTGCCCTGCGAGGTATCCTCCCTGACAAGGTCCGCGCTCCAATCATAAAGTTGTGTTCGTTCTTCAACGCGATCTCTGAAAAGGTCATTGAAGTGGGCAGGTTAGACCACCTGAAGCAGGAGATAGCCGAGATTATATGCATGCTTGAGATGCATTTCCCACCGACTTACTTCGACATTTCAGTGCATCTACTTGTTCATCTTGTGGATAAAATAAAAGTCCTTGGCCCAATGTATCTACATCAGATGTTTCCTTTCGAGAGGCTGCCGAAAGTTTTCAGGCGGTATGTTAGGAATAAATTCAGACCAGAAGGGAGCATGGTAGAAGGATGGTCAACTGAGGAGGCTATTGAGTTCTCCACATATTATATGGACATCAAGCGGGTTGGAGTTCCAGTATCTCATCACGATGGAAGACTAGGGGGCAAAAGAACAATAGGTGAGAAAGCTGTCAAAATGGACGAAGTCGTCTCCTTCAGATAAGCACACTTCGCTGTTCTCCAGCAGGCCGACGGTGTGATGGCATACATTGATGAGCACAAGCAGTTTCTGCAAATTAAGCACATAGGGAGGTCACAGGCTTGGCTTGAGAAAAAACATAAGGAGAAATTCGGTGACTGGTTTCAACGCCAAAGGCTAGGAAAGGTGACGGGATGTCAGCTAGATCTCTTAGCCCCCGGACCTTCGACTACGCTAATGAAGTACCAAGGATATCAAATAAATGGTTTTACATTTAACACAAAAAACAGGACGGACAGAACACGAACCAAAACAGTGGTGTTCGTTTCGATGCCCACGATGAGAACGGCACAGTGGTGGCAACATACTATGGTTTCATAGATGAGATATGGGAGCTAGACTATGGACATCAGTTGAAAGTTGCTCTTTTCCATTGTCTGTGGGTCCGGCTGAATGAAATCAACACCGACAAGGATGGGTTCACTACCGTTGATCTATCCAAGACCGCATACAGAGATGACCCCTTCGTCCTTGCAAAGGATGTTTTTCAAATCTTCTATGCAAGGGATAACAATACAAATGGAAGACGACATGTAGTATTGCAAGGTAAAAGGAAGATTGTAGGTGTCGACGGAGTGACAGACGAAGAAGAGTACAAAGGTTATGAAGAAATGGCTCCTTTTGGGGCGGACGTTACCCTACATGTCCTTGAAGAGGGTGACGAACCTGCTTACCTCCGGAGTGATCATGATGAGGCCATCATCGTACCTGCACCGTGAATTGTTAGAGTATCATAAACTATGTAATCCTTAATGAAATGTTGTTTTAGTAATTTGAGATCATATGGAGTTCTAGAGATTGTTGAGTTGTACCACGGTGTTGATTGATGTATGCCATATCAAAAGGGATTCCAAAACTATAAAGAATTAGACCTTGAGTGTATAAGCAATAATGTAGAGCTCCTCAAAACTAGCAAAAGTTATGTTGGAAGATTTTCATCTTCTATTCAAATTTTTGGAGTAATTACAAAGGGGGTATTTGAATTTTAAACCCTTATTCAAATTCAAACTAGAATTTAAAAACTATAAAGAATTAGACCTTGAGTGTATAAGAAATAATGTAGAGCTCCTCAAAACTAGCAAAAGCTATGTTGGAAGATTTTCAACTTCTATTCAAATTTTTGGAGTAATTACAAAGGGGGTAATTGAATTTTAAACCCTTATTCAAATTCAAAATGGAATTTAAAAACTATAAAGAATTTGAATATGCTACTTCAACAAAAGTTGTAGAGAATTAAAAATTATGCAACTTCTATGTTTGGAGTTTTTCAAGTTCTAGTAAAAAATCAGGAGTAATTTGAATTCTAAAGCAAAAGGCAGAATTTAAAAAAAAATACACTCACTGCCGGTTATATAGGAACCGGCAGTGATGTACCCCTATCACTGCCGGTTCTAATAACCAACCGGCAGTGATGCGCCATCATCACTGCCGGTTAAAAAGAACCGGCACTGATGCGCCCTCATCACTATCGGCTCTTATTACAAACCGGCAGTGATGATGGCGCATCACTGCCGGTTGGTTACAAGAACCGGCAGTGATGAGCTACCCTATTTAAAGAACTGGCGCACGTCCAAAAATTTTAGACGCGCGCCAGTTCCACACTTAGCAATTTCGACGCCGCCCGAGCTCGCCACTGCACGCCGCCGCCGCCCCCTCGACCTCGACGACCTCCCCGCCCACGGTCGAGCTCGGCGCCGGTGTAGCCCGACGCCGCTGCAGCCCGACGCCGCCGCCGCCACCCACGAACGCCGCACGCTCTCGACACCGCCTGAGAGCTCGCCACTGCACGACGACGCCGCCTCACTCCACGACGCTGGCAGGAGGCTCCTCCAGGACCTCGACACCGCCGCTGCCTCCCTCCACGACGCCGCGAGGAAGCTCGAGCTGCTCTGCTCGACTCCGGCAGAGCTCCAGTGCATGCCGCAGCAACCTCGCCGCGACCTCGCCGGGAACCCCACCGCGACGGACCCAGAGCTACCTCGCCAGGACTCGCCACCGACCTTTCCACCACCCAGGACCTCCCCCGCGACGGCACAGGAGCTCGGAATTCGGCCCCCGACCCTCCACAGTGAGCTCCAATCACCATGCCTGCAACCTGTTCGACGAAATGCCACAGTGGAGGACACTGCTACCTAGTTGCTGTTAGGCATGCATGGATAGCTAGCTTAGAGATTATAGTGATAGATAGATAGATAGATTAGAGATATATACTTATATATAGAGAGAGAGAGATTAGAGAGATAGTACTTACAGATAGGTAGAGATATATAGGTACTTATATACTTAGAGATACATGACTTACATATAGAGAGATATAGCATGACTTATATATAGACAAAGTGATAGCTAGATGGTTCATCCTTGTATATTTGAGAGAGATAGAGATAGAGAGATAGGTAGTGTCTTTCATCCTTATATGTCATCCTTGTATATATATAGAGAGGTAGAAAGATATGCTTGTATATATGATTCACTTATGCTTGTGGAGATGCATGACTTACCCATAGAAATAGATAGATAGAGAGAGATATAGACAGATAGAGAGAAAGATAGCTTTGTATATATGATTCATTTATGCTTGTGGAGATGCTTGTATATACGATGTCACTTATAGATATCGATGCTTGTAAACTCTTTGGTCACTTATAGATATATAGATAGATAGAGATAGAGAGATACAAATATAGAGAGATAGAGAGATGTATAGCATGACTTATAGGTAGTTCACTTATGTATACCTAAATGAACCCGCTCGACTTATGTATGGCTTTTGAGTCTATCTATCTACCTATGAGCTAATACCAATAATCGAAATTCATGTCTAGAAACATGACAATTAAGCGTCGATTCACCACCCGTCGCCCTGCGACCGAAGCCGATGACCAAGGAACTAGTGGTGGCGGTGCTAAACGTGACCAAGGAGCCGATGACAACCAGCAAGGGGATCAAAGACCTTGGAGCCCTAGCCATATGCTAAACCTAGAAGAGGGCCAAGGAGACGAGGTAATAACTTAGGTCATACCTAAAACACGGTAGATATAGCCATAAAAGTTTGATGGGGACTTATTTATAAATTTTGAAGCAGGTTCCGCCGGAAGGTCCAAGTACTGGTGAGAGTTCCAGAAGGACTAAGCGTGGTGCAACAAAGCTCCCTCAGACAACTAGACACTGGCACATCTCTCAGTTCGATCAACTAGGGGAGCTGGTGGAGCCACTTAAAGCATTGGGCCCATACAAGAGTACCATCGGGGCACTTGTAAGGGACTTCATCCCGATCAAATACAGGAAGTGGAATGGAAGTGAGCAAGACCCGTGGAGGGTTCCAGAAGTTGAAAAGGAACTAGTTTGGAACAAGCTCAGAGGGTATTTCACTTTCCCTAATGATTGTGATGAAGCGACAGTCAAGAAGAGGGCCAAGGAAATCATGGGTCACTCCTTCAAGAATTTCAAGGGAAAGTTGCACAAGCTCATCAAGGAGGAAAAAGAACCGAATTTTGCGGGAGGTGAATTCAGCAAGCATAGGGACTTCTGGGAGGAGTTCAAGGCTTACAAGCTATCCGATGAGGCCAAGGCATCAAGCGAAAGAAACAAAGCAAACTCGCTTAGGTCAAATAATCCTCACCGCCTAGGATCGCGTGGGTACGTAAGGAAGATTCCGGATTGGGATGCCCAAGTCGAATCACTAGAGCAGAGCGGCGTTACGCCTCAGACAAGCGATTGGTAGCCCAGATCAGTGAACTACCTACTCGCAAGGGGGGCACAATACAATCCTGACGGGAGCCTTTCCGTCAGGGCTGAACCCGTCACCGATCTCCTCCAGAAGATTTCCACGATCACTGAGGAAGTGCATAGAGGGGCCCGTAGGTCAGATAGAGAAAATGACGTGCTCACGCAAGCACTTGGAAACAAGGAGCACCCCGGTCGCACTAGAGGAGCCGGGGTAATTCCTTGGGAGAAAGCATTTGAAAGTGAATCCACTTCCTATAGGAGCCGGGCAAGGGCTAGAACACAAAGAGAAGAGGAGTTCCAAAGGATGCGACAGGAGCTAGAACAGAGCATTGAAGCACGGATAGCTGCTCAAGTGGCGAGCGCTATGCAATCCATGTGTTCGAGTCAAGGGCCGCATGCAATCCCGACTTTGAATAGCCCAGTGCCCGGCAAGGGCCGCAGTAGCTGTGGCTCAACCCCTATGCCTGACGATGAAGAGGTCAATGCTCCTCATCCGGTGGACGACATCATAGAACCTGTGAATGTCAGGTTGTACATCCGACAACAGTGGACCAAAGACAAGGTGGCGGTCGGACAAGCATTTCCTAGAGGAGAGAACATCATTCATGGCAAGCTAGTGCCACTCGGGTATGCCAGGGTCAGCATTGATAAGATATTGGACAAGAAGTACAATAAGATACATATTGATTTCCCAGTGGAGGAAGATAGACCGTGTCTAGTTCACAACTTGGGCACTTATGTCGCCTGACGCAAACGCTTCATCAAGCTAGATAACTAGCCATCTTCGGATGATGATGATGATAGTGAATCATCCTGGTCGCCTCTGCCAAGAGGTTTCTCTCCTCGTCAAGATCCACCGACACCTCCTCCACCGCCAAAGGAGAAGACTCCTTCTCCACCGCCAAAGGAGAAGACTCCTCCTCCTCCACCAGCTTCAAAGTCCCCAGGACTGGGATCTCGACGGCCTAGCTCTAGACCAGGTTCGACTTCGCAATAGAGGAGGTCATCAGCTTCAGTTGGTAAAGATCCCATGATGACTAATAAAAGGCGGCAACCATTGCCGACTAAGGACGATATTCTACGAGCTCAGATTGCAGAAAAGGCCGCCAAACTTGCCTTGTATGAACGATTGGCTTATATACCTGAGAATCAGAGCCAATTTGAAAGGCAAAGCAAAAATCCGGGTAACCAAGAAAGAGCTAGAGAAATACACACCTTTCAGTAGCTAGAGATACAAAACATGGCCGCAGAGCTGCATATAAGCATGGAGATGCCGAGAATCTCTATTTTGAACAAACCAAATTTGAAAAGGCCGAAGTTGCATACAAGTTTGAACTAGGCAAGCCTATGGTCGCCAACCAAGAAGAGTATAGAAATTTGCCAACAAACATGCGACAGTTGCATGATTATTACATCATAGATAGTAACAACAGCAAAGACAAGAATGCAAACTTTCAAGTATGCATCCCTCCATGTTTTATTTTTAATCATCCTGAAGAAGTTGTGCATACTATTCATTATGAAGACCTCTTTCAACTCTTTCAACGATGCTCGCTGGATGTGCAGATTATGATGTTATGGACTATGTAAGTACCATACTCTAACAACGTTATAATAAACTACGTGATCTGTATTTGAATATATCCATGCATGTTTATTTTGCAGGTCTGTAGCAAAATTTTGCCTTAAAAACGAAATAGCAATTTTGACTTCTTGGACCCCATCTATGTAAATGAGACAACATGCAAAGCCGGTCTCCAAGATCCGTATATCTCAGCGAGTTTGAAGATAGAGTTTGAAAGAATGTTCTCAGTCGGCAAAATAAACGCACTGCTAACCTACAATTGCGAGTATGTGTTCTCGACCCTTACTTAAGTGTTTTTTTTCTTGATATATCATTCAATAACATGAACTTTGTGATTGCAGCAACCATTACGTCCTCGTAGATATAAGTCTTAAAAATTCAACTATCGAGGTGTGGGACTCAAAAAAGAAGCCACTTAAACTTATCGAACCCCTAGTCAAAGTGCTAAATATGTAAGTGAACCCAATATCACCACACTTTTCAATCACATATGGTATTGTAATTAATAATGTCCTGAGCCTTCACACTTCATTTACATTGTCACATAGAATGAAGGCATTACCTGATTGGAGAAATGTGGAGCCTAAGATACAAAAGAAATGGAGAGAACCATTCAGAGCGGAGTATATGAAGAAGGTCAAGGCCCTAGATCAACCAATGGGGAACAACAAATGCGGGTTCTATGTGATGTGGGCAATGCTTTGCTACTTTGGCGCAAAACTAGGAATAGGAGATGACATGGTACGTACGCGTCGCATTTTAATTCTATTGTTTTGTCTTACGTATGTGCATCTCAATATCATCTTGTATCAATTTACAACGCAAAGATCAGGGCCGCAATAGGTTGTTGGATTTTGAGATAAGAGGATTTCAAGAGGAGATAACAACTCTTATTCTGGACGATATAGTGTATAGAAAAGGATGTCTATCCATTGTGAAGAGTAAGGACTTCAAGAAGAACTATGGAAAAGACGGCTTCGAAAGGCTATTGTAATGCGACAATTAATTCGATACTTTAAGTTTTGTTTGGATGTTTTGTAATAATTATTATAAATGTGTGATGGGTTTGTATTGTCGCTAGTCCACAACCACCTTCAATTCACATCGATATCAAATGGTTCGATAGCAAACACCACCACGATCTCCCACCCACCACCTCTACCATAAACCCTAAACTAGAAACTCCAAATGAAAATAAAACAATTAAAAAAATACAATTTTTAAAAATAATATCACTGTCGGTTGGGGTGCCAAACCGACAGTGATGGATCAATCATCACTGTCGGTTGGTGTTACGAACCGGCAGTGATGCTTGAGCCATCACTGCCGGTTTGGCATAACCGACAGTGATGGCATGAGCTCATCACTACCGATTCGCCAGTGTCGGTTCAAAAACCGCCACTGTAGGGGGGTTTTGAACCGGCACTGATTGCCGTTTCTGTAGTAGTGAACAACAGCTGCATCGACATCTCCACGCCGGTGAGGTTGAACCGAAAATCGTTCCCGGACAGGTCGATGGTGCCGGTCACCGTCTTGTGCCGCCCGAAGAGGAATGGCGACGGGTCGCCGGTGAGCCTGTTATTGGCCACCCTAAACTCCATCTGTGCCTCTCGAGCGCGAAAGTCCAGGGGATAGTTCCGTTGAGCCGGTTGTCGTCCAGCATCAGGACCAGCGGCCGGTCAGGCTTGCCGCCGTGCACCAGCAGCGGCGGGATGGGTCCGACCAAGTTGTTGTAGGCGGCGTCGAAGGAGGTGAAGTACTTGAGCTTCCGCAGCGACTCGTGGATGGTGCCGTTGAGCTTGCTGTGGAAGAAGCTGACGGAGGTGAGGTTGGTGCGGCAGAGGCACGCCGGGATGGGGCCCGACACGGATGTGACCATGAGGTTGAAGATGGAGAGGTGCGAGAGGTTGCAGAAGGAGTCCGGGATGGGGCCGTGCAGGCCCGACATCTCGAAGATGCTGAGCGTCTCCAGCTGGTCGAGCTCACCGATGGCCGGCGGGAGCGTCGCCGTGATGTTGCGCCGCTCCAGGAAGTGTTAGTATTGATCTCTCTAATCTAATGGGCCCAACGGTCCATTAGAACCTTGACTCGCTCCTGATCGGGGAGCCCAGCCCATCTATGGCTGGAGGGCCCCTGTCACACAGCGTACATAAATAGGAGCTGGGGGCCAGGGCTCGGATCACGGGTTGATTCCCAAGCTACAGTAACCCCACCGACATTCCTAACCCTAGACCGATCTAGAGGGAACGCTGCAGTGACGGGAAGACCTCCTCCGCTGCCACCACGACGTCCACAACGCCGGTGCCGTCCCTGACTCCGGCGACTCCCCAGGCACCATGACGGACAAGACCAAGGCGACTGGATCTGCTGATGGTATACTCTAACCCTATCCTTCTACCTCTCTCTGTTCTCTCAGATCCGTCAATCTAAACCTGTTCTAAGCACTGGTACCCTACTAATCCTACTGTTAGTTGATCCCTAAGTTTTATCAATGGTATCAGACGCCTAATCTTAACAGTGGTTAGATTAGGATTCCTAAGACTAAGATCTAGCCGCCGAGAGACATGTCTTGAGCATCGTCCCGGGCTATACCCCTAAGCAAGAACCCTAACCCTAATCCTCTCCACGCGAAACTCAGATTAGATCAGAATCAGCTCAGACCCGCACATCAGATTGGAGCACTCAGATGAAGAACCGGATCCGAGGGAGGAGATACTTACCTCACCGGCCTCTGGCCTCAGATCCGCCGTTACCGGTGGTTAGAACATCAGCGCGGGGGATAGCCTGGCACCGCGGGCGGCAAGAGCACCGCCGCGGCCGCGCCTCGGTTTGAGCGCTGTCGCGGCTGAGCCCCGGGCTCGCCGGGCGGTCATCAGTCTCTTCAGCACGTGCAGAGCACCACCGCGAGGCCGCTCGACGGCGGCGCGCTCATCCTTGGGCGAGGGGGCCCGCGGCGGCGCTGTTCCCTTTCCTCGCGTCGTCGTTGCACGTCGCCGTCGCGCCGAGACGGGCGCCGCCTTAGTGGCCGCCGCGTGAGAGAGGCAGAGGAGGGGAGGGGAAAATGATTAGGGTTTCCAGGGGTGCGGCTGAGCCGAGTTTTGTTCGGCCGTTTTGGACGCTCGACCGTCCGATCCCTCAGACCTAGATCGGACGGTCCGTAGCGCCCTGCCACTAGCTGGGCCAAGTCGGCCTAGGCGGGTGCTGCGCGCCGAGGCCGCAGGCCGTATGCACGGCTGGGCTCAAAGTGAGCCGCCGGCCCGCTTAAGTGCATAGTACATTTTTCCATTTTCTCTTTTCCAGAAAATATAGTTTTAAGTTTCATATAAGTTTTCGTTTTAAGATCTGTGAATTTTGAGCCAACTTGATAAATTTTCGGAGCATATATTAGCTATTATTTTCTGGAGAATATTATTAGTATAATTTTAGTCACGTTTTTCCGCTGCTAAGTATAATTTTTGTTCTCTAATTAAATTCAAACCAACGAGCGAATTTAATTTTTGGAGCAATTTAAAGTTTAGAAAATTATTATAATATTGTTAATTTCAACCAACGTTGTTAATATCAATATTATAATTGCTTAGTCCATAAGTTAATCTGCATTATTTCTATTTTTTACCCAACGGTAATATAGTTTTAATGTTGCAAGGGGTTGTGTGTATTAATTCTGACCAACATTGTTTTAATACATGAATTTTTCATGTTAATATATTTATTTTGATTCAGTTTTCTCACCAAATATTATATGAATTTCAGGATTTAGCAGCTGGATCTCGATGATTCCGCCACTCACCGGTACCAACTATAAGCATTGGTGTGAGCAGTATGAATTAGCTCTTGTCATGACAGAGAACGACTTAGCTCTCACCTCACCGGTAAGGGAAACTGGTGAGGCAGATGAGGCGTTTGCTACACGCAACCGCAATCATGCAGATGTGAGGATGTCCTATGATCTTAACAAAGCTCTATGGGACAAATCAAATAAGAAATGTCTGACATTAGCTAAGGCAACTATCTCAGAGCCAATCAAGGGCTCACTTCCTGAGTGCACTACCGCCACTGAGTACTTAGAAAGAGTTAAAACTCAGTTTCATGGAACTACTAAGAGTCAAGCTAGCACGCTTATTAGAGAGTTTGTAACTAAGAAATACACTGGTGGTGGTATTAGAGAGCACATACTGAGAATGAACACCTTGGCAGCTAAGCTCGCATCAATGAACATGGTTCTTCCAGATCCATTTGTCATTCATGTGATTTTTACGTCTCTGCCAAAGGACTATGAGGCTTTTGTTGTGAACTACAACATGGCCCCTGAGGATTGGACCATAGATAAGCTCATTGGTCAGTGTGTGCAGGAGGAGGAGAGAATTAAGGATTCACGTGGAGACTTTGCTCTCTATGTGAATGCTAATAAGAGAAAGTTTTACACTAAGAATGTCAAACCACAAGGGAAACCAAAGTGGGATGGCAGCTTTTCCTCTAGTGCTCAGGGAAACCAAAGGGAGGGAAAGGCCCCTGTGAATGAGAATAAGCTTCAGGGTGAAATCCGACAACCGAATGGCAACCGTGGTGGCAAGAAGCCTTGGCTTGAACCTGATCAGTGTCTTTTCTGTGAGAAGCGAGGCCATATGCAAAAGGATTGCATCGGTTTCTTGAAGTTCCTGAATAAGAAAGGTGAGGACTTAGTTACATTTGTAGATGAATCTCTGTATATTAGTTATGAAAAATCTACTTGGTGGATTGACTCAGGTGCAACAATTCATATTGCTAATTCTTTACAGGGATTCCATACAAGGAGGACTCTGCAAAGAGGAGTAAGAACAATTAAGGTGGCAAATGGAATACAAGCTGAAGTCGAAGCCATTGGCGATTTATCTTTAGAATTGTTAGATGGTTATGTACTTAGGCTATCAGATGTACTTTTCGTTCCTTCTTTGCATCGAAACTTAATAAGTGTTTCTAAGTTAGATGATGATGGATTGGCCTACCATTTTGGAGATGGCAGATGTAAGATATTTTTTAATAATCAGTGTGTTGGTCTTGCCCTTCGACAAGACAAACTTTATTTACTATCTATTTCTGAGAATGTGAATGCCATATCCACTGAGAATAACAATCCTTCCTCGTCTACGAATGTAAGTAGAAAGCGTAAGAATATTCAGGTTGACTCTTCGAAATTATGGCATTGCAGATTAGGCCACATTTCGAGGGGGAGAATTGATAGATTAGTCAAAGCTGAAATTCTTCCACCATTAGAACTATCAGAATTAGATCAATGTGTTGATTGTGCTAAAGGTAAGTATGTTAAGAAAATTAAGAAAGATGCCAAACGAAGCACAGGGAACTTAGAAATAATTCACACAGATATATGTGGACCATTTCCTGTTAAGAGTGTGGATGGTTATGATTCACTCATAACTTTCACTGATGATTATTCACGTTATGGCTACATTTATCCAATAAGAGAAAGATCAGAAGCTTTAGATAAGTTTAAGATATTTAAGGCAGAAGTAGAAAATCAGCACAATAAGAAAATTAAGATTGTAAGATCAGACCGTGGTGGGGAATATTATGGGCGACATACCCCGTATGGCCAAATTTTGGGACCTTTTGCAAAGTTCCTTCAGGAAAATGGCATAGTTGCCCACTATTCCATGCCAAGTGAGCCTCAGCAGAATGGAGTGGCTGAGAGAAGAAACCGTACCTTAATGGATATGGTAAGAAGCATAATCAGCTACTCTACTTTACCAGTAAGCTTATGGATGGAGGCATTAAAAACCGCCATTCATATTCTTAATCGTGTACCAAGTCAGTCGGTGCCTAAAACACCATATGAGTTATGGACAGGAAGAGTACCCTCACTTAAGCATTTAAGAGTGTGGGGCTGTCTAGCTGAGGCTAAAGTATTTAACCCAAATTTAGGTAAGTTAGATCCTAAGACAGTTAGCTGCCATTTCATTGGCTACCCAGACAGGTCAAAAGGTTACCGCTTTTATTGCCCTGACAGGCATACTAAGTTTGTGGAAACCAGACATGCTGAGTTCTTAGAAGATCTTATGATCAGGGGGAGTAAAGTAGCACAAGAGATTAGTTTAGAGGAGAAAAGGGTTCATGCCCCTACTCCAATGTTTCAACAACCATACTTCGTGCTACCTATTGTTGTCGGAACCACAGTGTTAGACACGGTGGTGCCAGCACCTATTGTTGATCCTCCATTGCTAACACCTAATGAGAATCAGGAACCTATCCTTCAGGATCCATTAGAACCACCTGTCGTGCATCAAGAAGAACAACAGCAGCCCCAAATAGCGCCAAATAATGAGAATGTTAGAAGGTCACAGAGACTTAGAAGATCAGCTATATCAGATGATTATGAGGTTTATGAAACCGAAGAATTTCATATGGAGGATGATCCCATTACATATGAACAAGCCATGAAGAGTGAGCACTCTACAAGGTGGTTAGAGGCTATGAAGGATGAGATAAAATCCATGGATTCCAATAATGTTTGGGAACTAATGGAAATTCCTAAGGGATCTAAGAAGGTAGGTTCTAAATGGGTTTATAAAACTAAGTATGACTCCCAAGGGAATATTGAGAGGCATAAGGCCCGACTCGTGGCAAAGGGCTATACGCAAAGAGAAGGAATTGATTACAATGAGACGTTTTCTCCTGTCTCATGTAAATATTCTTTTAGAATTATTATGGCGCTAGTAGCACATTATGACTTAGAGTTGCATCAGATGGATGTTAAGATGACATTCCTTAATGGGGATCTTGAGAAAGATGTTTACATGGCACAACCGAAAGGTTTTGTTGTGGAAGGAAAAGAGAACATGGGATGTCGCCTTAAGAAGTCTATTTATGGACTAAAGCAAGCTTCAAGACAGTGGTATTTGAAGTTTGATCAAACAATTAGAAAGTTTGGGTTTAAGGCGAATGTAGAGGACAATTGTGTTTACGTTAAGTTTAAGAATGATAAGTTTATTTTCTTAGTTCTATATGTGGATGATATTTTGCTTGCAAGCAATGATGTCAGTCTACTAATGGAAACAAAGAAGTTCTTGTCCTCACATTTCAACATGAAAGATCTCGGTGAAGCCTCTTTTGTTCTGGGGATTGAGATTCATCGTGATAGAAACAGAGGGGTTTTAGGACTGTCATAGAATGCATACATAGATAAGGTTCTTAAGAGATATAATATGCATAAGTGCAGTTCATCACCTGCACCCATTGTCAAGGGCGATAAGTATGGGGAACATCAGTGTCCCAAGAATAAAGTCGAGCTCGAGCAAATGAGATCAGTACCTTATGCTTCAGCTGTCGGAAGCTTACAATATGCTCAAATTTGTACTCGCCCTGACATATCATTCGCTACCGGGTTACTTGGCAGATATCAGAAAAATCCAGGGGTAGCACACTGGACTTTAGTTAAGAAAGTCTTGCGTTATCTGCAAGGCACAAAAGGCTTCATGCTATGTTATAGTAAGACTAACTCACTAGAGATAGTGGGGTTTTCAGATTCAGATTATGCGGGAGATGAAAGAAGATCCACGTCAGGTTATGTATTCACTCTTGCAAATGGGGCTATATCGTGGAAGAGCTCCAAACAAAGCCACGTGACATCATCTACGATGTACGCAGAGTTTGTAGCATGTTATGAGGCCTCAGGGCAGGTGAATTGGTTTAAGAAATTCTTGCCCGGATTAAGAGTGGTAGACAGCATTGAGAGACCACTTAAGTTATACTGCGATAATAATCCAGCAGTTGAATATACTCACAACAATAGGTCAAGTGGTGCTGCCAAACACATTGACATTAAGTATTATGTTGTGAAATAGAGAGTTCAGGATCATCTTATAAGTCTAGAGCATATTAAGACAGACAATATGTTAGCGGATCCGTTCACAAAAGGCTTACCACCCAACGTGTTTAGAAAACACGTAGCTGGCATAGGTTTAAGGGAAAACTTGTGATTCCTGAACACTTAGGGCCCTTAGTTAGAACTCCATTTCAAATTAGAGAGATGCATTGTAGCTTTCAAGCCCAACGGAAATTTCTTCTGTGATGATGAGACGAGCTCTATGCTTTTCTTTATAATGAGGTGGAGTAAAATAGTTAAGTTTTAAGTTAAGACTAAGATAAGATTAAGGTAAGATATTAGAAGAGATCAAGGGGGGAGAATGTTAGTATTGATCTCTTTAATCTAATGGGCCCAACGGTCCATTAGGACCTTGACTCGCTCCTGATCGGGGAGCCCAGCCCATCTATGGTTGGAGGGCCCCTGTCACACAACGTACATAAATAGGAGGTGGGGGCCAGGGCTCGGATCACGGGTTGATTCCCAAGCTACAGTAACCCCACCGACATTCCTAACCCTAAACCGATCTAGAGGGAACGCTGCAGTGACGGGAAGACCTCCTCCGCTGCCACCACGACATCCACAACGCCGGTGCCGTCCCTGACTCCGGCGACTCCCCAGGCGCCATGACGGACAAGACCAAGGCGACTAGATCTGCTGCGGGTGGATCTGCTGATGGTATACTCTAACCCTATCCTTCTACCTCTCTCTGTTCTCTCCGATCCGTCAATCTAAACCTGTTCTAAGCACTGGTACCCTACTAATCCTACTGTTAGTTGATCCCTAAGTTCTATCAGGAAGAGCTTGGTGACGCGGCCCTGCTCGTTGCACGCCGCCGGCGACCACCCCAGCAGAGCGTGTCGGGCCGCCATCCCGCGAGAAAGTCCGGGTTGCCGAGCTGCTCCCTGATCTTGATAAGAGCTGGGAGGTCTTGACTGGACAGCTGAGATTGGGACAGCGACGTGGTGATCAGCTGCTGGAAAGACAGGAGCAGGAAGAGCAGAGCTGCATCAGTGCGGCTGGCCATGGCCATTTGGCACTGCTGCTTCTACTGTTCTACCTACGTACGTACTTGTGTGATCCCTCGTGAGCACGGTGATGCAATGCATATGTAGGTGATGAGGTCAACTCTAGCAGGAAATGACGAGTGATCTTGAAGATAGTAGCCAAATTAAATTATGCTTTGGCCCAGGATTTATGAATCGATGGTTTGATCAAACCGCAATGGGGGAAGGACGTGGAGTGGACGGATGCTTTACATGCACAGCAACCTATGTACTCCCTCTCTCACTAAATAATTATTGTTCCGTCACTAAATAATTGTTATTATTGATGTGCATGTCATAAGTTTGACTTAATTTATACAAAATACGTTACAATATTTATATTTTCAAATAAATTTATTAAAAAAACTAGATTCAAAGATACTTCCAGTAATATTAATTATGTACTCCATCCGTTTTAATAAGTTATTTTAAAAGAAATTTAAAGAGTCAAAACAACTCAAATTTAACCAAAATTCTCATAGCCCTAGGTCCAGCGATCTCGAGCGTGCTTGTCTCATTCTCTTAAACACTTAGTCATCCAGCCTGCTGCTTGTCTCATTCGACACCTTTTTAGTCATCCAGCTTGCACTTGAAGTGAAGGGCATTTGCCCTCGTTTCTACAGGGACAAGAACATGTCTTTTTTCTAAGAAAATAGCAGTAGCTGTAGTACCTTGTATTGTAATATAATATGGGGAAACGGAACATGAAGTCTTGCATGAACGGCAGACACATCTCAAGGCTACAAGACATCTCCAAGCCTTTGAGACGGACAAATTTCAGAGAAACAAAAGCAAAATGCACATGAAGGCCTCCAATACTAAGTTTTGAATGAAAGACATGTTGTCGTCGTTCATCAATGACCTCTTTTATACGTAGCGCAATAGACATGCAACAAACATGTAAGTTTTTTTTCCCCTGTAGTACACTGCACGACCATATATAAACAAAACCTGATTCCATGCAAACCAATCTTGCATTGTTCCAAATACATTCCTAAGTGCTAGAGTCAAGTCCATGTTCATTTCTGCAGGAACTCCTTGAACCAATGGGCTGAATGCTTAGGGTACCGCTTCAACCCATCATTGTAGTCCACGAAGTTCAGTCCGAATCGGACCGTGTAGCCGCTCACCCACTCGAAGTCGTCCAACAGCGACCATACGAAGTAGGCCTTCACGTTTGCTCCATCCCTGTGAATTGAACAAGACAAATGTAATGATTTCAAGTCTCATCAACTGGCATATTCAAATTTACTAGTAACGGGGTGTGTTGTGTGAGCTATCTAGATATCTGACCTTATAGCACTTTGCAGGGCAAGGAGATGCTTGTGGTGATACTCTATCCGGGTGTCGTCCTTCAGGGCTTCGTAGAGTGGTAAGCTCATGTTGTTGGCTTCATCAAAGCCTATTGAAGAAAATAAAATGTTTTCAAATAGGAAAGAAATTGGTTCTTTTAACACCCCCCCCCCCACCCTCCAAAAAAAAAGAAAAAGAAATACATTGAAGGAGAAAATTCTAACTTGTTCTCCCTTGGTTCTCTCAAATAGATGTGCCCTTTAAGGAATGCTCGTAGTTCAGTTTAGACAAAAAAAAAATATAGACAACTCGTATACACAAAAATGAAGGTTTGCCACATATGATTGGTGCTAGTTGATTCATTTTTCTCGGAAATGGTCTGAGATGGTTATAAATTATAATATATATTTTTTGACATGGATTCTTCAAAAAGTTGATGGCTAAGTCCATGGAAGACCATATCAATACCCAAATTAAAATGACAAGGCACAGCAATAAAGGCAGTACTGCAATATACTTAACCCATTGCAAAAATAAATAGATGGTACTCTGTTTCGCACTTTTGACATGTCTAAAATAAAACGAATCCTAAAAATTCTTACAAGAGTTAGAAATATCGTTATGACAAGCAACAAAATATAGGCCCCATCAACCATAACTAAATTACTAATATCTATTGTTAGGTTTATTCTCACATCGGTAATTGATGGTGGGGCAGCATGACATAAGTGTAAAAGATAATCTAAAATAAACTCAGAAATCTGCCTATAAATTACTCAACTCTGTTATTTTAATAGATAATCTAAATAATCCTCCTTTAATTTACATCTGAATTACACACATTTGTCATTACTAAAGAAATAAAGTCAAAATACTCTTCATCTAGTTACCAACTTATGCTATTATGAAAAATAAATTAACCATACTGCATATATATGCATTTTTATATTTTGTGTTTCTATCACTATTAATATATATATAAACAATTCATTTAAGGTAAGCATACATATATGGTATATAAACATTTTGTATTAGTTGCTGGTAAGCATTTTGAAGAGCGGCCCTGGTGCAAGCGGTAGAGCTTTACTGCTTGTGACCAAGAGGTCTAGGGTTCGAGCCCCAGCCTCTGCACATTTGTGCGGAAAAGGCTATTTCCCTTCCCCAGACCCCGCAGTGCGGGAGCCTACGGCACTGGGTACGCCCTTTTTTTTTTTGCTGGTAAGCATTTTGAATCTATATGGCATTCTTTTGCAGGAGAGAGAGAGAGTATTAGTTCTGTTCTTATGACAAGTTTTTTGTATAAGTTGCTTATCCATTTCTACCACTATTATTAAAATACAGACAACTATGTAATCTCTATCCGGTTGTGATACATTTACCAAGTACAACTATATGATAAGCAGTATTTGTGTTTGTTCACTGTAGATACAAAATTTATTTATGAACATCTAATACTTATGTCACCTACCATAGCCTGTGCAAGAGCACCTGTTATAGACTAGTACAAACAATATTTATTATCTGGAAGTTACCATTTTCAGTGATGTAGATAGTAGGGTTGCCATAGTTTTCCTTAATATAAAGTAGAAGCTCACGAAAGCCATGAGGGTACATGAAGAGCCAAGACGAAGCAGCCTACAGATATGTTGGTTATATGAAAATATAAATCATCACATAGAAAGAGGGTGGGAAATCAATGGCATTTTTGTCTTATGTTGGAAAATAATAAGTTACCTGAGGACCAATGGGGACACCATTTCGAATACCTAATATAATCATAAAGTCAAAATATATAATAGAAATATTGTTGCTCAAAATAAAATAAATTCCAAACTAGTGATGAAGAATGATTGAATATACGGATGACTCAAGGGAATGGGAGTTGCAGTTTTTATAGCATCATGCTTTCACAAATACTTTAGTATTGTTGTCGTACAGAGTTTTCCTAGAACAATCTTGCACGAATATAGGCAAAAAACTTGGCTTAGTGACTCACCGGAAAGGTTAGCTAAATTATCAGTGTTATAGCTACTATTGAGGCCATTTGATGGAGGAAGGCTATCAGCATAGTATGTGGTGTAGTAGTTGAGTCCGATGAAATCAAATGCACCCTTGACTAGCTTAGATTGTTCTTCTGTGAATCGTGGCAAGCGATTTCCCACCAATCTCCTCATGCTAACCGGATAGTCACCTCCAACAAGTGGGTCCAGAAACCTGGAAGAGGATTGATATGTAAGATTTGTGTTTATCCATAATTTTGGGCACTTCAACGGCAAATATGTTGGGGTCACAGCCTCATAGAACATTTACCATCCAAGCATGAAATCTAAAGCACGTCTCACTGCATCATCATTGGACTTGGACGGGGACAATGGAAGAAACCATAGGGAGGCTAAAGTTACTCCGATTTTCCCTCTTTGGATAGTCTGCACGCAAGTGTGGGCAATGAATCCAGATCATGGTCAAAGTGAGATCCATTTGGCAAACATGACCATATTACATTTTTGTGCAGCTATATTCTCCTAATGCGTTTGCTTGCATATATATATATATATATATATATATATATATATATATATATATATATATATACACACATCAGAACTGGAATTTAACTATCTCATTTGCACAGTGCTAATCATTTCATTGATCAGTAATTGTAACTGCACGGAGGAGAGTTAGTACATCTCTGACCTGGTACTTCTCTTTGTACAGGCGAACTGCTTCTGTATGTGCGAGCAGCTGGTGATGAGATACAATGTAAGGCTCCCTTCCTGAATCCCCGACACTGCACTTGCCCACCTCCCACGGCGAGCACCGGCCTGGCGGAAACACGCCAGACGCATACCCAACTGAGCTAAATTGCGCCGGTTCGTTGAACGTTATCCAGTGTTTCACTCGATCACCAAACTCTTTGAAGCAGACCTCAGCATAGTCCTTGTAGTCATTTCTGCAACAGTTGCAGCAATGAACGATATCATACAGCAGGTTGGTAGTGTAACCACAAATTCACAGTGGGGAGACACATTAGTGTATTTTCCAGTTTCCACTAACACTGGCCAATCTGTTGCACAATTCTCATGTTAGTGGGGTCAAAGCTAAGAATTACTATACTCTCCAGAAGTATCATTTCTAATGGGATTTTAAGCTTAGAATAAATGGCTAAAAGGGTTGAGACTTACATGATGTTGGGACTAAGAAATCCTCCGTATTTGTCTTCTAATGCCTGAGGCAAGTCCCAGTGAAAAAGGGTCACGAATGGTTGTACCCCTGTGAATGCATGAGAATAAGATTGACTATTGGATCGGAAGAGGCTAATGAAGGCATGAATGAATATACCTTTCAACATGAGTTCATTGATCAAGTTGTTGTAGTATCTGATTCCTTGTCTGTTGATTCCACCGCTAAGACTTCCATCTGCCATTAGATTCATATAACTAAGTTTGATGCAATGCAATCAATCTACTTGTACTTCGTAATATGTCCAAGGTGCCTAGAACGCTTGAACAATAAATTACGTACTTGGAAGAATTCTTGACCATGAGATGGAGAACCTGTATGCATCCATTCCCATATCCTTCAGAAGGCGCACATCTTCCTGTATTTTTCAACAAGTCCTCCCCATGGATCAGTGGTGTACTACCATGTTTTTGTTGGCAGCTTGGATTGAAATTTAAATATAGTGTTGCAAGTTTAATCTGACATGATTAATTAAAGGGCCTGCTGAGCGCCTTGGAGCATATAATTCCTTGAAAATTCTCGAAAGGAAATATGTAGTAAAAAGAACAGAAGACCAGGTTAAAATTGTTGAAGTCCTACATACTTTGTAGCGATGGTAGGAATCTATGGCCACATCCCCGTTGCTTCTGTCGATGATTTTTTCTGCGAGATCACAAGTGTCAAAATTTCAAAACTCTGGTTCCTTAACTATTGTTTCTTATCATTCTAATTCAATGCAAGAATACAAGTTGCCTCTGATATGTCCATAGACTACGTCAAATGCAAGCTTTCTTGCCAGTCCACAGCAATCAAGCTCAATAAAACGGGCAATTTCCTTTATATGAGCAGATCTGAAACAAGATTTAAAAACATATTAGAGTGCGAAGGAGATAAAAACATGCCTGGGTGCTGATGAGTGAAGGTGTCCCAGATGCTTGGTCCTCTGCCCCCCTCCATCACCCCGCCCTCATACTACGTAGACGTCAAGATGGCTCGTATGAGAACTAATCCAAACACAGCGTCATGACTCGTGAGACAATGACTACTTGGATCAGACAATGATCCTCATATATATATATGCTGATGTTTATACTCTTATCAACTTGTGTTGCCAACTACTATAAATGTTTATGGTGAACATTATGTCGCAGCTTGTGACGTTTTGTAGGCAGAATAGACTGCATCTTTTTTAGATTGTGATAAAAAAAAACTGGGTGCTACCTGAATCCGTTAAAACATTTTTGGAATGTTTTCCATCTATCCGTTAAAACTGGGTACATTGACTAGCTTAGAGATACTGTATCATGAAAAGCTTCCCACAAGGCCCCAATTGGAAACTCAAACAGCCTCTCACTGTACTAAAATGGAAAGCAAGAAGCCAAGAACATGTTCTGCGTACATATGAATAGACAAACAGAACATGAACAATCACCTGATAGGAAGCAGAGGATGCCCCGAAGATGAACCCCTCAGGAAATCTCCTCCGGCGGATCGGCGGCTGGCCAGCACCGTCGTAGGCGCCAGCAGCAACTGATAGGAGAGACAGAATGAGAAGACGACTCACAGCCATTGCTTGCTATGTGATGTGAGAAGTGACAACATAGGCTGGAGCTTGTTAAATGCAGGCACGCCGTATGTAACGAGTAACAGCATCGCTGTGTGACGAGTGACGACATTGTTTTTCTCACTGAGTGCTAGCCACAGTGACAGGGACATCGGCATTCACCATTACTCGGTTGTCATGTTATCATAGAATGTAGAGCAGAGCACCAGTTCAACACCTGTGGAATGGAGCAACAGAAATATGTATATATAATTGCTCGTGCGGGCCTGCAGCTAGCCGCATCGATCTGTCATAAGACTAAGTAAGTTGGTGACTCAGTAATCTGCTGTGTTTCCTTTAAAAGATTGCAGGAATGCCACGTGTCTTTATTTTAAGGAGGTTGAAAGTTGCAGAACAAACTGGCAAGAAGGAAGCAACAACAGGCACTGAGACAGCATAGTGATCAGCAAAGGGGCCCAGAACTGCCTGAGAACTCTGGGTTTGAGCCGAATCGGCTGAAAGGGCGGCCGGCGGAAAACGAAACTATTCCTAGCACTGCCGCACCATCACCATCACCAGGAGTCCGGGATGGGGCCGTGCAGGCCGGGGATGTAGATGGTGTGCAGCTGGTCGAGCTCACCGATGGCCGGCGGGAGCGTGGAGGTACTGGTACTGGTTGCAGTACGCGTACGGCCACTTTGCAGTGGTCCGCGTGCCGGGCTGCCACTCCGCGAGCGCGTCTGGGTTGCCGAATTGCGCCTTGATCTTGAGCAGGGTCAGGGTCATTGACCTCAGACTGGCACTGGGAGACCGACATGGTGATCGGTTGGGACGGTAGGAGGACGAGGATGATGATCAGCCTGGGCCTGCCCATGGAGATGGAACATTTGGTACTACTACACATTGGATCATTTAAAGTGTCTCATAAAGCGTGGTGACCAGCTGATGAACCAGACTGGTAATGCTAATGCATACGTAGGTGGAGGCGTTGAGGTCAAGTAGACGTGACTAATCTTGATTTTTAAGGTAAAAAAGAGCCTCTATTTATGAGCAATGTGTACAGAGGGAACACAACCAGGGTTTCATTGGGCGACTCCGATCAAGTCGTGTGTGGTGTGTCCGTGAGGTTTTCCCGCGGACTCAGGCATTCGACCGTTCTTGAGATCAACCCAAAACATTCTTCCCCTTGATCGCCATTCTTCAATAAAAGCAATGCACCAAGGGAACCAGTTAAGCGCAACCGAACTCATTGATTATACCATTTAAAATTTCCGAATGAATATTTTCTTAGTATTTTGAGACAGTTGCTTTAAAGGTCCCTTGATTCCAGAATCATAATTGGTGGCCTCCTAATAAATACTTAAGCCTCCATGTCATAAAAATGGGTAACAGGCCTACTCCGCAAGTCTATGACGACCATGCCGACTCCGACCATTAGTACGCTACTGATTGTCACACCCAATTTTAAGGATAAAATTGAATGCGAATAACTCATGTGTGCCCAGAGATCAATCTCACACATAAACCGACAAATCTTTAAATAGTACCATCACTGAGTGCTTATTACATAACGAATAATATTCTTAAACATAACAGCGGAAAATAAAGATAACTCTCGCGACGAAGCTCCACTTCACAGGGAACGCCGACTGGTTGACCACTAGCCTACTACTCCTCACGGTAGTCTTCATAGAAAGCAAGGGTGAGCACTTAAAGTACTTAGCAAGAGTAACATAGAGTTATGAAGCTCAAAGGCCGACATTGTCTGAACTGCGGTCGCTTTTAACTTGGTCAAGTTTTACCAACACTTAGCTTTAGTTTTGCATATCCCAATTAATAACCACATGATAAGAATAATAATCAACATTAACAATTAAACAACATGCTCATCGACACTGTGAGTTTTCCAGTCCGCTCGTGACCGTGAGCACGGCTATCATGATAGATTTACACTCTGCAGAGGTTATACACTTTACCCACAAGTCGTGTAGCCCATATGCCCGGGTTTATAACTCACATAACATTGCCAAGGTGAGTGGGCAGGGAACACTATGAAGTCTTTCAAAAGCCCTTTCTAACATGTAGCGGACCCTACGGACCCAATACAAAGGGGTATATGGGACACCCCGATGGTACCACCCGCAGCGGTCCCCATACAAGCTATACCCCATAACCAGCTCAGCAAAGGTGCCTTTCACGAACCACAAGCATGCTAGTCCAAACTTCATACTCAACTAAAGCCAGAGCCATTATAGCACTCATGGTTGCATTTAAATCTCAACTTTTGCCCTACAGTGGGGTTCTATTCCATGTTGCTACAAAAGCCAAATTTATCTCATTGTTGCATATATCATTAATCAATATTCAATATTCATCATGTAAAGCATAGCAAAGCTACCCATATGCACAAAAACCCAAGGTGACAAGGTACAAGGTAACAAGCTATGGTAAAGATCTAAATAGGAGTCAATTGAGACACATGCAATCATGACTAGGTGAATTAAAGTGAATAGGTAACAAGGATGATCCCATGTTAAACTTGCCTTGATCACAAAGCTCCTGGTGGTCCTGATCTGCTGCAAAGAACTCTTGCTCACCGAAGATCTCACCGGCTATACTCGATCAACATCACCACGCAATCATCCGAACAATCATACACGAAGCAATAAATATTTAATTAGAACAATACACCATACATAATAAAGAGGTTTATGAAAAGGTTTTAAAACAGATCTATATTATACTACGATCACAAAGACGCGAGAATCACGCTAAACGGACCTAAAACGAATAAACTATAGATTAAACAAGATTTTAAAGAGCAAGATTAGAGCATTAAAAGAATTAATCTAACTTTTATTTTCAAAAGTAATTAACATAGATGAAATCTATACTACTGGATAGAGCATAAAACTACGAATCTAACGCAACTTGAACGGATCGATTTGGATTTAAAACGAGCAAATTATAAACATTTAAAGATCAGTGGTAAATCTGTAAATAGGGATTTTTATTTAATTTTGAATTAAAACAGATCGAGAAAGAAATACGCTTTCCAGAGGGAAAAGCGTAAAGCTGAGAGGCGCCATAGGACTGCGGGTTGAGGGCCAAAGAGTTCGGGGGCTCTTTAGCAAATAAACCCGCGAAGGGGTATGATGGATTCTGATCCCTTCGATCCAATCTGGACGGCTCAGATTAGAAGGGGAGAGAGAGGAGGAAGAGGTGGCGCGGTGGCCGGAGCAGAGGGCGGAGGCGGCGGCGCCATGGCTGCTCAGAGCCCGAGCTCGCCGGCGCGGGTCGAACCGGAGCTACGGTGCTCGGTTTTCCAAACCGAGGGCACCGGGAGAACGAGGAAACGAAGGTGAACTCACCTACACGACTTGCGGGGCTTGGAGACGGACGCGGACGGCTGGCGGCGAGAGACAGCGGCGGCGGAGGTCCTGCACACGGCGGCGCGGTCACTTAGTGGGCAAAAGGATGGAAAAGGAGGGAGATGCGGTGTTCCGCACGTACGTGAGGCGGGTGCGAAGCTCGGCGGGGTGCTTGCGACGTCCGGTGGCGCAGAACGGCGGCTCGGCGGCGTCGACGCTTGGCTGCGACGCTGCTGCGGCTGGTGGCGAAGCGTGAGCAGATGAGGGGGTGATGCGGGTTGGCCGCGCTATTTAAGAGGCGCGGACCGCGAGTCCTACGCGGACGGGTGCGAGGGGAGCGTGAAAATCGCGGGGGAGGCGGTTGTGGGAGTCAGCGGACGGGAGGCAGAGTCCGAGGTGGACTCGGGGGAGGAAGGAGACGGCGGCCTGACAGGCGGGGCCGCGGCGTCGGTGGGAGAGAGGGGAAGGGCAGAGGCCAGCAGTGGCCTCTCGGGCCTGCGGCGAGCTGGGCCGCGGTTGGGAGAGGCCGGCCCATGCGGGAACGGTGAGGGGGAGAGGGAGCGGGCCGACTGGGCCGAGGCCGAAAGGAGGGAGGGAGAAAAGGTTTTCCAATTTCCTTTTTCTTTTTTTTTGCTTTTCCAAATTGATTTTCAAAAGGGTTTTGGAAAATATTCTTTTGGGTTTTGTAAACCAACAACACAAAGAAAAATGCAGAGGCATGCTATGCACATACAAGTTGAATCCTAGCATTTGGTATTTATTTTAGCTTTATTCATTTAATTCTATGATCACCAAATTGCTTGAAAATAAATCAAATTTAATTTAAATTCAAATCTAATTTCTATTTCAAATTTTAGGGTGTTACACCGATCATGATCTACAACGCCACTGCACGAAGGTATAGAAAAGCAATTCCAATTCCTAACCACTAGGTGTTCTATTGGATGAGATAGTCGATAAAGATCCTTTTCAGTGTCCATTAATTCTAACACAATGTACTGCCACTGGTCTCCTTCGTCTTCCCATCACTTCCATAGGTAGCTCTGGTCATAGCTCCTGTCACATGGCTTATGAATTTAGTCCATCTTTATCAGCTTGACCATTACACACTCTGCATTTGAATCTCACAAAGTCTTCAGCACGAGATTGCAACTACGCTGGTTTCTTCTGCAGAAAAAAAAACAGTGGAGCGAACGAAAACTGCAATAATTATGTTCAAATGAGAATTGGTATAAGAATACAGCATCTCTTCGGCTCTACTCTATTGGAGATTGATCAGGGGGGGAAATGATATGACAATTTAGTTATTTATTAGTGCCTTCCGTCTGTTTTTTTTTTTCTGCAGAGTTGACTTCACTCTTGCCACCCCTTTCACAAATCATGTAGGCATTTGATCCGTGTGTTTAATGGACAGGTAGGCAATTGCCTGCCGAGGCTGCATAATAGAATAAAATTCTGTAGTAGAGTCTGAAGAAATTTTTCTCCATATCTGGATTTATCCGGAACTTAATTTTTGTCTCCATATTTGGATTTATCCAGAAGCTCAAATTTTCTGCATATGTGGATTTATCCAGAAGCCAAAAATTTCTCCATATTTGGATTTATCCAGAAGCCAAAAATTTCTCCATATTTGGATTTATCCAGAAGCTATGCATTCATCATAAATGGCCGAGTCAATTTTGCCAGCTATTCTATAGCGACCTTTGAACTAAGGGTGTACCAATTGGATTCAAAGTAACCAAACAACTTTGACCTTATGCAAAATCCTCTGCGGTTCACATCTGTTCTGTGTTTCATTTTCACGGCATATTGCCCAGCATCCAATCTCCAGCTCCATGTAAATCAGTACAAGCGACACCCCATTGCCAGATCTGAAAAATATCCTCCTCTGCACATAAAACTGCTGTTAGAAGGAGCAATTACCAACGAAAGATCAATGGTGCATATACTCTTTCTCCTACTTTTGCTACTTCCCCACTTATATACTGCTCAGCACAATATCAGCTTGGGATCTACTCTAAATCCTGAGGGACCAAACAGATCGTGGAACTCACCCTCTGGTGACTTTGCCTTTGGCTTCCAGCCCCTGGAAACCAACTCCTCTCTCTATCTACTTGCCATCTGGTTCGATCAGATTGATGAGAAGACTACTGTTTGGTATGCCAATTGTACCACAGAAGTGTCACCTGGTTCAAACCTGCAATTTACCCTCGATGGTACACTTTATCTCCGTGACTCCACTGGAGCCGAGATGTGGAGCTCCCAGATTGCTGGTGGTGCTTATGCTTCCATGAACAACAATGGAAACTTTGTGCTTTATGGAGCAGACGGCTCCCCCACATGGCAAAGTTTTACTACACCAACAGACACCATCTGCCATCCCAAGAGCTCGTTAGTGGGACTATCCTCCACGCTAGGCTTATGGACACCAACTACTCAAATGGTCGGTTCATCCTCAGTCTTGAAACAAATGGCAACCTGACTTTCTACACAGTGGCTGTTCCTACGGGATTCCAGTATGATGGTTATTGGTCTACTAACACAAGTGGAAATGGTGGGAAACTGGTCTATGATGCGAATGGCACAATCTACTATGCCTTGGAGAACAACATGCAACACCCTACCATTGACATAATAATGCCAGCAGAGATGGACTCAACAGATCAATATTACCATCGGGCAAAACTTGACCCAGATGGTGTTCTTCGACAGTATAAGTATCCAAAAAGGGAAGCAGTAAGAAGTGGTTTGCCTGCAGAGTGGACAGTAGTGCAAGCTGTGCCGCAAAATATCTGCAATATAGTATATTCAGATTTTGGTAGTGGAGTGTGTGGATACAACAGCTATTGCATGTTCAACTGGAATCTAACAGAAACAGAATGTTCTTGTGCCCCACACTATTCTTTCTTTGATACGGAAAGAAAGTACAAAGTCTCCCCCTAAACCTTGCTTTAGCCAGTCTTGGTGATCTTCTTGAGCCTGATCTTGCTTCTCATGGTTTCAAATTTGGTTCTTCCAAGTGACCTGGTGAGAATATCGGCAAGCTGCTCATTTGTGCGATGTGATCGGTCTTGATGCTTCCCTCTTCCACGCAGT